>JAYESA010000020.1:46236689-46542556 GCA_036927795.1 Iris macrosiphon | reverse complement strand
GTTATTGTTGGCGAACATATATATTCTTAGTCAGTGTGGAGGGCCTTAATTGATATTCTATGTTTCAGTTACATCTGAGAAGCCTCTTAATTTCTTGATGAGGTTACACATTGCCATGGAAACTGCAAGGGGTATCCTCTATCTACATACTGAAGCAGATCCTCCAATAATTCATCGTGATATCAAAGCCAGTAATATACTATTAGACTCCAAGTTTGTTGCCAAAGTTGCTGATTTTGGCCTGTCACGGCTTGCACCTGTGCCGGATGTTGAAGGGATAGTGCCTGGTCATGTGTCAACCGTCGTTAAGGGTACCCCAGTAAGTTTGTTTACAGTGTAAAAAAACGTCAGCAAATAATAATTACCTTTCAGCATCATCTCTATAGAAAAAATAATCACATGATTCCCTTCACCAAAAGTTTGTCATGTGGATGTTGCCATTTCTTTTCTTCTGCGTGCGAATATTTTATCATACATTCTTCGACTTACAGATGAGTAATTTTTTTCAGGGTTATCTAGACCCAGAATACTTCTTAACCCGTAAACTGACAGACAAAAGTGATGTCTATAGTCTTGGAGTGGTGTTTCTAGAACTTATAACAGGAAGGCGTCCAATTTCACATGGCAAAAACATTGTTCGAGAGGTACAAAGCTCACCTATTGTTGCTTTATTAGCCTTATAATTGTCTTTGCGTTCTTACATTACGCTGCAGAATGATCATGCACAAACTGTCTTCTGCAGATTGCTCTATTTATCCTAGATTTACCTGTAGCGTTATACAAATTCAACTAACTACACTTGCACATTACTATCGTATTATTTTCAAATGCATAAAAGAGTTAGTATTTTTATTCTACAATGCTGAAGAAAGTATTTTTATTCTACAATGCTGAAGAAACTGATGCTTACTACTTTACAAATATGCTGTTTATGCAAAGAAATGTATACTTAGTCCCAATAAGTTGTGCATAAAATGTGGCCAGAGCCATCAAATAAAGCGATTTTTTTAGTATTATAAGTTGATTAAGTGAGAAAATATTCCGAACTTGTTCGACTTATGTTCTCTTTCAAATTGAAAATTCCATGCTGATAAAATGATAAAACAAATAAAGTGTGTGTGAGTACTTGAAATGAATTATGAAACTTGAAAATTCTGCTACATATATGAATGATCATATTTTTCTTGCATATCTTTGATTACTGAAACATAGAATTTGTAAAAATTGATTTGTGTAGATATTGTACTCACGGTGATAGAAAAAAGGGTAAATTTTGGGCTATAGATACACGATCGGGTGTCCTATCGAGATTGAGCTTTCCACTTTCATGATTTTCAGGGCCAAATTCAATCTTCTAGCAGTTTCAGTTTGCAATCAGCCAAAACCACAACTCTAATTAAAAAGAAGACTCTAAATGTTTCAGTTTACCATTATATCTAATTATATAACTGAATGGTTCATTCATGATATTTTTGCGGTTAGACCTTTTTCACAAACTTTCTAGCTGGTGGTTTATTTTATGTTCAACTTGTTGAGGTGATGTTTTTTTTTTTTTTTTTTTGTCCACCAATTCACCCCTCTGTTTTCTATACATTTTAGATGAACTTGACTTACCGTTCTGGTGAGACATTCTCCATTATTGATAGCCGCATGGGCTCGTGCCCTTCTGAATGCATTCAGAGTTTTGTGTCGTTAGCAATTAGATGTTGCCAAGAAGAGACGGATGCTAGGCCTGCAATGCCCGAAGTAGTCAGGGAGCTCGAAAAAATATGGAATATGATGTTAGAAACGGATACCGAGTTTTCAATGTCTATGGAGATAGAATCTCGTAACACAGCCAAACAAACATCCTCCTCCGCTTCTTCAACCTCAGCAGCCACGAAGCAACTCGTGTCTAACGACATATCTGGTAGCGATCTCAGCAGTGGTATGCCACCCGTTACCCCTCGATAATGCCACCAAACGATAATTTTGCGGGAAATCATGTATATAGTTTTGACTTGAAGTTGATCCTTGTTCACCATCTCATTTTCTGTGCCCTGCCCTTCATGTTTGTACTCTTCCTAGAGTACTAGGTACCATAGAAACTGCTTTGATGTCCCATGTAATTATTATGTTTTGCTACTGGTTATGCTCCTCTCGCATCCCAGTTTTGCATATACGAGTGTATGTACAGCGCTTTGTGATCAATGTAAATTCCTCGATGATGGAGTCATTACAGTTTCTTAGTTATATATATATCCATATATTCAAAGTGAAAGTGAATTTCTTCTTTACGCTCCGGTGATTGCCACTAACTTTCATTTGCATCTTGTTATCTTTTATGTTGAGATTTTGTTTGAGAAATTGCACATTTGCCATCTTGTGGTATTTGTAGGAAGCATATTTGTGCAGAAAGAGAAGTATGAATATGATTTCGGAATGCCCCGTGTTTTATATATATATATATATATATATATATATTACTTTAGTACGTACAATTCAGCATGTAATGACTGCGCTTTTTAGAAAATGAACCGTCTGGTAGACAATTGAAGGTAGTGTTGTCAGAATTGGACTGGACCCCAACAGGTTTTGACTGGATTTTGCAAATAAATTGGTCCGGACTTAACCGATTTTTTTAAAAAATTGGGGTTTAATCGGTGAATCATCCGAATCGGTATACAATTGAATCGGTTGATTCTGATTTTTTTAAATAAAAAACTCAAAAAAGTTTATCACGTGAGATTTGCACCATTTGATTCTTTGTTTGCTTTTGAGAGACCTTATAGTTGTAAAATTAAACTAAATCAAACATATTTTGAACCAAACCAATACAAATCAAAAAGTAAATGTAGAGGTCTCAAATCATTTGGTTCTCGTAAATGGTTTATTTGAACTTCTGTTGAATTCCGGTCAGACCTGTAACAAAGATTTTCGGTTCAATCATCAATGAAGGTGCTTCTTAATGTATACCCATTTTCAAGTAAAATCTCTTGAGCAACCAACAGCCCTAGTAGAGCCGAATGCAAAGGAAGAAAGGATTTCTAACATTCAACAACAAAGTCTGCTAAATGTCCTATATAATGCTATTCATATTCTTGTTTGACATTTCAAATCATATTAGTCCAACCTATCTCTATCCCAGTCGATCTATTAACTATATATTATCCTTCTCTATAGGTTTGTGTTGCACATATATATTTCTCCTAAGCCGATTGTTCTCTAGTTGGGTCTTTTAACCAAATAAGGTGATGGCTACATTTCTATGTTCAAAAAAGTCCCATGGCTCGTGCTTATACTTGTCCAATACTCGTGCGAGTTGGACAAAGGTCGCCGCCGCCAATCCCCCCCTCCCCCACCACACGTCTCCCTCCGCCACCTCCGTCGGCTCGTACGAGTACTGCGCGAGCCATATAGCATGACTGTTCTAAGTTCATACACTTTCAATGAGTACTCATTTTCAATCTCATCTATTGAGCAACCAAGAATCCCTAGTAGTTCGAAGGACTCGTCCTTAATAGAGCCGAATGCAATGGAAGAAAGGAATTATAACATACAATAGCAAAGTCTTTATCCTAAATTTTTGAGGTCGTTCGTTTGAATACTCTTCTTCCATTCGACTTTGTTAAGGGTCATAGTCTTCTGTAATGCTAACAAGATACATATTCATCTTTAACACTTCAAACTATGTTGGTCCAGACTTACCTCTAGTCCTAGTGGATCCATTAACTATTATATTATCTCTCCCCCTTATGGGAGCATCTATGGGTCTGTGTTACACATATCCTAAGTCAATTCTTTCATCTTGTCCTCAATTGCCGCCAATGTTGTATATATTTATTTTTTTATCTTATCTTTTAACGTGTTGTCACTCATCCATGTTAGCGTTCTAAGATATACTAACTTTTTAGATATGTTGTTCCTTAGTTGTCCAACACTCGGATCCATAAAATATGGACGATCATATAGCAGTTTTGTAGAATTTTTTTCCAACTTCAGAACCATCATAATCCTCTATTTCAACCTTCCATTCTTAATTCTTTGTGCACCATCTTATCAATATTTCCATCATAACAAATGATTAATACTAAGCTATCACTTTTATGTATCTTTTGTCTATATGGACTCATTTATTTTTTATTAATTTCGAGTGAGAATTATATTTCATATATTTTATCTGTGTTCTATTAATCTTAAATCTCTTAGATTCCAAAATCTCTGTCTACACTTCTATTTTAACATTTAAGCATTTGTTGCTCTCATCAACAAACACAATATTATCAACAAACCTAACATAATATAGCATAAGACCTCATCCTCTAGAATTCTAAGAAAATGAAGAAAAAGAAAAGTTCCTACTTTGTTGAAAAGAAAAACACACCCTTCCATTAAAGGAAAATGAATATAGCAAAGGTCTCGTTTGGTTCACGGAATCTTGGGACATTGGAAAAGAAAAGTGATTCATTTTCGATATTTGGGTGTCAAAGAAAAATATGAGGAAAGAAAAATGATTCTCATAGAAAGAGAAAATAGGGAGAAAAGTGATTATTCCCATCCAACCAAGGAATCAATAGGAAATTCATTTTTTTTCTTCAAACTTTTTTGACCTCTCCAAATACTGAAAAAATAAATAAATAAAAATTATAATTTTCTAAAATAAAATAATTTTTTTTTTTTTTTTTTTTTTTTCTGAACGAAACGAAGAGTGCACGTCTCTCAAACTAAGGTTTCAAATGGAGCTTTTTTTATATATATTTTCCCCCTGTGCAGCAACCCCAAAATGTCAAATGGGATTAATTAGATTTCCAACTTATAATATACTAGAAGTTGCATAGGCTATCTAATTTTTTTTCTCACAGTCAAGTGAGATTAATTTGTTTTCCAACTTTTAATGTACAAATAGTCTTACACGTACATTTGTTTGTCTATTTTTTGTCACTTTTTAAAGCATATACTTACAATAAACCCATTTCGAGAAAATATAAAATATTTTAAAATAAAATTATTTTTGAGTTGAACATTTATTTAGTTGAAAATGTATAACTATTAGTGAGCAGTAATTATGTTGTAATTATGTTAGTGGAGGAGTGTATAATTTACTTGTTTTATCCTTGGTTAACTTTAAGCATTAAAAAATGTTGGAGAATGGTACTTTTGAAAAAGTTTTATGTGACGCATAGAAGTTTTCGTACAAAAGTTTAGGTACTTGATTCAAGATCTTCATCTACCGGTAATACATGACATAATGAATAATCAATAAAAATCAGTGGGAGATTACATTTCTAGCCATCGATCGTACAAACTTTGTTAAGGTGTAATGAACTTCGTTTAAAAAATAAGTTGGTTGTGCTTGATAGCAGTTTATGCTTAGATAATTGCAAAAGGTATTACAAAAGTTTTTCAGAACAGTCTATTTTTTTGTATAGTCCAGTCTGAAATAACTTTTACTCATAACAGTCAAAAAAATTATTATGGTCCTTCTCCCCCATCCCACCCTCCACAACTTCTTCATTCTGATCTCTCTCTCTCTCTCTCTCTCTCTCCAAATTCTCTTCCCCTCCTTCTCCACCTAGTCCAATTAAAAATCCTAAACTTATTAGATCTTTCTTCTTGGATCTTTTTTCTCAAAGCAATAATCGATGGCGTCCAAACCATCTTCACAATCAAGGTACATATCTTCTTCGCAATTTTCTTCCTCCTCCTCCATTTCCAATTTTATCTTTGTAATTTTTATTACATTTTCATGAATATTTTTTCCAATCTTGTTAATGTATAAAAATCATAGAGTAGTAAGAAAAAATGGCTTTAGAATGAATTTAATTAGAACGGATTTCTGAAGTTTCGAACTTCATATTTCATCCCTAGGTCGCGGCTAAAACATTTAGGTCTGTAGAAAATATCTACAGTCCTGAGTACATCAAGGACTATAGAAAATTTCTACAGTCCTTCATGATATTAGGACTGTAGAAATTTTCTACAGTCCTATATGTACTCATGACTGTAGAAATTATCTCCAGTCATGAG
The DNA here is from genome assembly GCA_036927795.1 of Iris macrosiphon. NCBI lineage: Eukaryota > Viridiplantae > Streptophyta > Magnoliopsida > Asparagales > Iridaceae > Iris > Iris macrosiphon. Next base: position 46,536,550 of record JAYESA010000020.1, on the reverse strand, counting down.
TGCTTCAGCACAGTCCTATTGTTTTCAGCACTGTAGATTTTTTTTCTTTCTATTTCTTTGTTTGATTGGAATATTTATTTTGTGTTATAGCCGCAACCCCAAGAAAGGATCTTGATCAAAAGAAAACGTCACATTGTGTCGGCATGCAAGTCACACAATATTGAGCGTGTTATTGAGACATCCATCACTATCGTCGAACCCCAAGCACCAACGTTGAATGAAAAAGACTGCAACTCGTTCGAAAAATTTGGGAGAACTGTTAAAATTTTGACAGTCTTAATTTTGACACTGCTAATTAGAACATGTTGTTCAAAGAACAACATATTACTTTAGTACTGTCAAAAACCTATAAATTGGTAGGACTGTCAAAATTTTGACAGTCCTGAATTTTGGGTTGTCAGAAATTTTGACAGTCCATTATATATTTTGAATTGTCAAATGTTTCAACAAACTTATGGCAAAATTTGTCGAAATGGGGGTGTCTGATTGCTTACTAACAGTGCTTCGGAAGGACCGAGGTGTTCTTCGGAAGGAGTGGAATGAGGGTCTAATGGATTTGATGATCCGATTTCTTCATCGAAATGAGTTTGGTGTATATCTCCTACATTGATCGGATATAATTCAATAATTTATGGATGACGAAATGCTTGGAAAACTAAATCACTGTAGAGTTTATCGAAGACATACCCTATCAAGATTGAATATAATTCTCTTTACTTTACTTTTTTACTTTTTTTTTCCTTTCTCTTATCATTTTTATTTTATTTTATTTCCTATTCTTTATTTTAATTCTTTTTATTTTATAATTCTTTTCTTTTTCTTCAAATTGTATGTATACATTTATATAACTATATATGCTTACATATTTAAACTTATTTGTTTATTTAATCAAGTTTTAGTAACTGCTTATTTGTTTAATAATTTTTATTTATCTATATGTATATATATAGACATACGTGGATTTACCTATTGAATTTTATTTATGTTATATAGTTATGTTGTAGATGTAGGAGAATAAAATAGTTACTTTGCATAGTCTTTGCTTAGATAGAATTTAGCTTTAATTAATTTCTCAAACTAACTCATAACAAAACTACTAATTAAATTTTTAATTCAATAATTTAGAATATACAAATATTAATAAAGAGGTCGGTGGGGTCGTGGCATGTTAGTTACGATGAGGGGCTTCCGTGGGAATGGGCACGGTTCAAAACCCCCTTAGGAAATTAGTTCCTAACTTGGTGGAAATGACACATCAAAATAATAATTAATAAAGAAATTTGGAAGAGGGGGTTTACATAAGTCGTATGTATATTCTCACATAATTAAAAAAATTATAAATAAATTCAAACTAATAATTTAACTATTTAATATTATCTAACTAAAGCCAAACACCTCACGCTCTTGTGGTTAAGGTGGAAGGCATTCTCTTTGGCTGAATGAGTTCAATTCCTCGGATGATGTTGTGTATAACAAATTTAAAAAAAATTAACAATTTTTTTATGTGCGAGCATGCACGTTACGCATATTAAATAATTTGACTTAGACGGTTTGTGTTTGAGATCAAGGCGTTAATCTGGCATGACCGGGCCAAGTGTTCATTAGGTTTGACCGGACCTGGACATGGTCGGTCTGACCCAAATATGATATCATCAACATAAATTTGCACTAATAAAAGAGTGTCATCATGTATTTTTATAAACAATGTCGTGTCAATTTTCCTTTTTAAAAAATTATTTTCAAGTAGGAAGGAATTGAGGGGATCATACTAAGCACATGGGGCTTGTTTGAGTCCATACAGATCCTTGCGTAACTTAAAAATATGATTAGAAAATTTAAAATCTTCAAAACTAGAAAATTGCTCATCAAAAACTTTTTGTTTTATAAAACCATTTAAGAAGGCACTTTTAACATCCAATTGAAATAATTTAAAATTATAAAATTTATAAAAGCACAAAGCATGCGAATGGATTCAAGTCTCACAACAGGAGCATAAGTCTCGTCATAGTCAATGCCCTCTTCTTGATTATAGTCATGAGCTACGAGATATACTTTGTTACGTATGACTTGTCTATCCTCATTGAGTTTATTTCAGAATACCCACTTGGTGCCTATTACAGAGTAATCATTAGGTCTAGGAATAAGTTTCCACACTTGACTTCTCTCGAATTGGTTCAATTCCTCTTGCATTGACGAAATCCAAAACTCATCAATAAATTCTTCTACAACATTTTTAGGTTCTATTTGAGAAATGAAAGCTACATTAGAATGATATCTTTAGTTGAAGAATGAGTGCTTAGTCCCTTTGATACATCACCTATAACCAGTTTTTCTGGATGATCAGCCATGAATCGTATCCTCTTTGGTAACTACTCAAGATACCGTGTACCAGTTGATGTATCTTCAGGGGTTTTGGTGGATGTTGTTCCGACATCTTCACCATCACTGTCACTAGGCATATGACTGTTAAGCTCATCAAAAGTAACATTAATAGATTCTTCAATAGTTAATAAGTGTTTATTAAAAAATCGATAACCTTTACTTTTTGCAGCATATCTAAGAAATATATCTTCTTTGGCTTTGGAGTCAAATTTACCTAAGTTATCCTTAGTATTCAAAATGAAGCATCTATATCAAAAAACTTTGAAATATAAAATTGTAGGAGTTCTAACGAACCAAATCTCATAGGGAGTCTTCTTCGAGATAGGTCGAATTAAAACCATATTCAATACGTGGCACACTGTATTTACAGCTTCTGCCCAAAAATGTTTTGGAAGGCTAAACTGATTTAGCATGACTTTGGCCATATCAACAAGAGTTCTGTTCTTCCGCTCCATAACATAATTTCGTTGAGGAGTTCTAGGATGAGAAAATCCAATAGAATTAAAAAAAAACTTTTGAAATCAGCATTTTTGAATTCGCTACCATGATCACTTCGGATTCAAGTAATCATGAAGCATTTTTCGTTTTGTATCTTTTTACAAAATGCTACAATTCAGAAAATGCCTTATTTTTATTTGCAAGAGAGTAAACCGAAGTATATCTCGAAAATCATCAAGAATCACATATACATAAAATTTACCGCCAAGACTGGCGACTCTGTTAGGTCCAAATAAATTCATATGTAAAAGATGAAGGGGTCTAGAGGTACTTACAATATTTATTGACTTAAAGGAGGATTTGGTTGCTTTTTTCTTTTCACAATCAGCACAGGCCATATCCGTCTTAAAGGTTATTTACGGTAAGCCTCTTACCAGTTTTTTCGAAGATAATCTTGCAATTATATCCATATTAGCATGTCCTAGACACATATGTTATAGCCAACTTTCATCTTTATTAGCATATATGCATCTTCCTGCATTGTTAGTATCCTTCGCAAGATAGAAAACATAGATGTTGTCTTCCCTAATTCCTTCAAAAATAATATTACCAGATGTTCTCTCATAAATAAAAAAATAGTTTTTCATAAAATTAATACCATAATCATTGTCAGCAGATAACTGATGCTAAGCAGGTTATGTTTTAATTCGGTGACTAAACATACATCTTTTATTACTGGAAAATGATGAATACCAATAGTACCATTACCTATTATATATCCTTCGAGATAGTTTCCGAAGGAGACGTATCATTCTTTCTTCATCGACAATATTGCAAATAATGTAGCATCACCAGTCACATGCCTCGAGCAACCACTATCGAGAATCCACTTGCTTTTAGCATGAGAGGGTTGTCCCACCTACAACACAAGTTGAAGATGTAAACTTTGGTACCCACTTCTTTGGGGGTCCTAAATTGTTAGCTTTTGGTACCTATGCATATATGTTCATATCTACTAATCTTCTAACTTTGCACTGTCGTGAGATATGTTCTTGTTGAGCACAATAATGACATATTGCAAATTTGTTAATACTAGGTGTAGCAGTATGAGCAATAGTATGTGAATGGGTATGTTATATCTTCGGTAGATATTTGTAGAAGAAAGCGTGATTATGTGTAACGTGTGTTTTGCTAGCTTTCTTGAGCTTTATCTTATGTGTGACTTTGTGATGAGTCACTTTGTGTCTTATCACATTACTCATGTTAGACAGGGTCATAGGTTGCATCACCTATTTTTCCAATCTAATATATAACATTTTAGAGGTGTCAAATATTTCTTGATATCTAGTCGTGAGTACATCTATCCTTTGTGCAACTAGATTGTGCGTCTTCTTTTCTGCTTCATACAACTCATTGAGTTTTGCATTTTTTTCTTTATCATCTTTTAAACATTTTCCAAAGCATCATGAAAACTCAATTTTAATGCAGATGTGTCTTTTGTGTCACTAGTAGATTGAGCCTCTTTTATCTCATTTAATAAATAAGAATTCTCAAGCTTGAACATTTTCTCTCTTTTGTAGCATTTTTGTATTTCTCTAGTACTTTCTTATGATCTTCAAGAAGATTACTGAAGGCATGTGAGAGTTCATCAAAAGTTAAGTCTTCATATAAGGGATTCGTAGATACCTGATCAAAGGCTATTAAGCAAAGATTTGCAGTGTCACGAGGATTTTCTTCTTCCGTGTCACTAGCTTCGCTTTCATGCCAAATGCTTGTATTTGTATATTTGCATAAAGACGATCTTTTGCTTGGACTTTTATAACGGTTCCCCTTCTTAGTTGATGGACAGTCTTTCTTTATATGGCATGTCTTATTGCAGTCATAGCATACTGGGTCTTCATCGTTGTTGTCTTGATAGTTCTTCTTTCGATTTGACTTTTCAAACCTTAAGAACTTTTTGAAGTTTCTGACCATTAGAGCTTGCTCCTCACCTTCTGAATCATCATTTTCAGATTCTTCGTTGGAGAACTTCTTGTGGTGTGCTTTGAAAGCTATACTATGCTCATTTAGTGCTGATTCTTCAAGGTCGTTGAGATCCAGATCATGTGTCATCAGCTTCCCCATGAGTGTTTCCAGCATCATTGTAGTAAGATCATTTCCTTCAATGATTGTTGTTACTTTTTGGTTCTAGTTCTTCGGGAGTCCCCTAAGCACATTGCATATCTTTTCATGGTTGTTTTACTCCTTGCCGAGAGAGGATAGAGGATTGACGATGTCAAAAAAATTATGAACATCTGAGTGATGGTCTCATTTAGCTTTATCTTGAATGCCTCGTACTCTTGAGTCAGCCTGCTTATCTTAGACTCCTTTACCTGAGTGGTTCCTTCATGAGTCACCTCAAGAAGTTTTCAGACCTCATGTGAAGTGGTACATATAGATACTCTGTTAAACTCTGTCCTATCTACAGTACATAATAAAGCATTAATAGCTCTAGCATCATGACTAGCTTATTTTTTTTTAAGATCCGTGTATTTGTCATGTGACTTTTCAACTAAGTTACCATCTACAATAATTTTGAGTGGCTTTTTGTAGCCATCTATGACAATTGACCATAGATCAAAATCTAGTGACTTGAGATAAAAACTCATCCGTATTTTCCAATATGTATAGTTGATTCCATCAAACAGAGGTGGTCTGTTTATGGATTGGCCTTCACCAGTGAAGATAGATTTTATAGGTGTCATGAGTTCTACTCTTAGGTTATAAAGCCTAAATAAGATAACCTGCTTTGATACCAATTTAAGGACCTAATGACAGCTATAGAGGGGGTAAATAAAGTATGTGACAATATATACCAACTAAAAATGAAAGCAGATTACCAACTAGCAAGAATGTAACACAATACTAAGTAAATTCACAAGTAAGTAGAGTTTAGAGAGCAAACACAAACACCGAGAATTTTATCCTAGTTTCCCTCGTGAAGGACTAGTCCAGGCCCGAGTACTCTTGCTCGGTGTTAATCCATTATTTGTGAAATAGCTTAGATCACAAGTTTTGATCCGAAGACTTGCAACTTATTACAGACACGAGCTTTGATCCGAAGAGCACGAAGACTTCCAGAGAGAAGTGAACTAACTTCTTGAACGAACCTTTTAGAACTCGAACAAGAACTTCTAATTAAATCGCACTGGCACTTAGAAGACTAGAAAGTTGTCTTGGAAATAGAGAAGGTTAAGGCTCAGGCAATTGCGCTAGAGAAGATAAGAAGAATGATTGTGAATGAGTGAGTAGAAATAAAGGAATAAGACTCTATTTATAGGCTCTAGGGGGACCGAGTTTGGCCTAAGTTCGGTCTTCCAACGTTCGTAAATTTGAACGTTGAGCTCTGGGTCTTGTGTTGAATAAGTCATTCTCAGAAACTGAGGCTACTGGGTCCAGAGGGACCGAGTTCGGGCCGAGTTCATCCATTGACCGAGTTCGGCCTGAGTTAGGTTTCCTCAATTCCAGGATATGTGGTTTTGGCTTTTAGTTAATTTGAACTAGTTTGGGTTTATGTGGGTTGTTTGAATAGTATTATGATTTGGAAATGAGTCAGTCAACTAGTTGCCAAGTGCGACTCGATGTACATTGTTTTCTAGTCTTAAATAAATATAAAAATTACAGACTCGATAAACCATAACTTAACCATTATAGCAAGTAGCCGCTATGACTTCAGCGATGTCATGGAGATATGTCGGGCTTCAATTTCTGTGTCGTATTGAGTCATATCATATTATAGTTGGTTGATTATCAAAATCGAGTTGACTATGACTAGTTTGGGCCAATAACCTCCTCCATCAGGTATAATTAAATTACTGTGGATGGTACTACTTCTAAATGTTCTTTTGTAATCGCAACAATTGCCAAAGACTATTGTCACGCCATGATTCTGTAGAATTGATAGTCATACCTCAGACATGATGCCGTGCGAGCCTGATTTGTGCTCGCACAAGACATAGTCGTTAGGTTAGGGTATCATAATTTACATAGAGCACATCGACAGAGTTATGAAGAGAAGTTGAATAACATATTGGACAAAAGAAAATATTTTTTCATTGATAATATGCATCGATTACATAAGTTTTTGTACAAGTAAAGGGTTTTCACACATGCTTAAAATATGAACGCAAAATGAGATAGTCGCTTCATACATATCCCTTTACAAAAAAAAATGTATAAACACCTCCTGTGAGAGCGCCGACTGCAACAAGATGCTTCAAAAGTTATGCACACGATCTTCTAGAGTTATGTACACGAACACTGGTTGATCGAAAGAATAAGATGGGCCTCAATACCTCGTAATGTCGCCTTGGCTCGCAGAACCTGTAGAGACGTGGGTTAACACATTTGAAATGCGCTGGTGAGGGCGAATTAATCCAACTCACCAAATCGATACGGTATTCATGTGAAAGCAAGCAATATTATTATTTGATCTTTCTATCTTGTCTTAGTTTAATTTTATAGAGCATGTGATAGAATGAAACAACATAATAAAGTGTGTTACCGAACAGTAACTCTTACTCATGTCCAACTTATCCAACCTGCATAAATCTTACCATGTTCTTTCATGTGGACTAGATATTGTTAGCACGATAGTTCAAATATATGCGGGTCACTGGCACCACAAACTAGCATGGACTATATCCTGGTTAGACGATGATCGTTTCAATGGGGGCAGCGAGCCCCGCTAAAAGTTTCTAAATAACCTGTGCTAGTTTGTCAGCACAGCTATCCCTGCTCCTCCTAGGCTGAATCAGTACCAGTGTCCTGACGATTGTTCGATGAACCATATCCTTGTGCACAAGTTGTCCATGACCATGTAATGTATAAAAACTAGGTTAATAAACAAGAATGCAAGACAACGAGATTTAAATATAACTATGCAGCAATATCTGATAGCATAGTCTACCTGCCTCATGTTATCGTATTAAAATTTTATACTAATCAGTGCACAAGTATAGATAAATTAGTTCTAGATACAACATAAACATGGTATACATTTATAACAGACAAGCATGCAAACTTACGATCATTCCAAGTATTTAAGCCTATTCACTTTTATCTTAATTCTTTTTATTAAGGTATCGTTGATCGGAATATGCAGCAAGAGAGTAAATTTGATTGAGTGTAAAGACATGTAAAGAAGGGTCAAAGCTAAAGACACTCATTGGTTGGTGAATCGCTAAGAGAGAGGGGTCTTCAATGTCCACCCGCTCGTCGCCTACACGATCACCTGCATTAGCACCAACAAACGATCAACACATTCTCTTCTCTTTCTCCCAGAATTCGATATGAACGCAAAGTTCGAAGAACGGAAGCAATAAAATTCATTGAAAACATTCATGAAAATGTATTCATAAAACCAACATGAAAGCAACAAAGTGGCAGCAAAAACGGCAACAAAAACCAAGCAGTGGAAATATCCCTCGCGACTCTCTTGCAAAGTCCTTCCTTGAGACACAATCCACTGAATATGGGACTTGATTCCGAAGAAACTAATCCATAACAAGGAAAGAATATTTATTCAATCTATCCCAATCGATGATACCGATAATATTCCATAACCGTGCTCCCCATTTGGGGAGCAGGGCATAACCAAATAAGAAAAAAGTTTCATCCTCAAAACTTAGGAATAAAACCTACCACTAAAAAAATAATAAACTTTTTTTTTCTTCATATTGATTCAAGGTCCCAGGTCGAATCCTCGACCGAATGATTCTTCTAAAGCACACGAATGAGAGAAACCATGTAGTTCCGGAGCAGCTTATCCTTTCGGTCCAAGATTGAACGGGTTCTTCGATATATAACATATCTGCTTGCAAATTCAGCTGACCAAAATTTACCACATGACTCGGGCCGTGTATGTACTTTCGGATCTATGAGACATGGAAAATATCATTCACATCTAACAATGTTGGTGGCAATGCAATCTAATAGGCAACTTGGGTGACTCGCTTGAGGATTTTGAACGAACCAACAAATCCCGGACTCAGCTTCCCCTCTGCTCCAAATATCATGACTCCTTGCATAGGCGTTACCTTCAAGAATACATGGTCACCTTCCATAAACTCGAGGGGGCATTGATGGGTGTTCGCGTAACTTTTCTGGTTACTCTGAGCCACTTTCAGTCTCTTACGAATCAACTGATTCTTCTGGATGATCTGTTCCACTAGTTTCGAGCCAAAAATTTGTCGTTCTTCAATTTTATCCAGCAAAATGGATGACATGCACTTTCTCCCATACAGTGCCGCGTACGGTGCCATCTGTATCCTGGACTGATAGATATTGTTGAATACAAATTTTGCTAACGGTAGATGGACATCACAACTTATCTTCAAATCTACTACACATAGTCGTAACATATCTCTGAGAATCTGATTCACTCATTATGTTGGCTATTGGTCTGAAAATGATAGGCTAAACCGAACTTCAACTTGGTTCCCATAGTCGACTAAAGACAACTCCAAAATGTGATAAGAATCGTTCATCCCGATTCGAGATAATTGATACTGAAAATCCATACAGACGAACTATCTCATCAAGATAAATCTGAGCTACGTGGTCAACGCTCCAAGAAACATTGATGGCAATAAAGTGAGCTGACTTGGTTAGTCTATCAAAAATGACCCAGACGGTATCATTCCTCAGTTGCGTCTTTGGCAAGCCAACAATAAAGTCTATGCTGATGTGCTTCTATTTTCACTCTAGGATGGCGAGATTTTGCATCTCTCTGCTCGGCCTCTGGTGCTCGATTTTCACCCTCTGACTGGCCATATATTGCGACAGAAGAATGCCACATCTCTCTTTATGTCGTACCACCAAAAAGTAGTACAAATATCTTTGTGAATTTTTGTACTGCCGGGATGCAACGTATAGCCCACATAATGAGCCTCCGTAAGAATTTTCTTCCGGAGCACTTCATTATTTGGGATGCATAACCTGCCCTTCAGTCGCAAAGGCCCATCTTCGAATTCAGAAAACTCAGTAGCCTTCCCTTCTACTAACTGCCCATGAATTTTTTGTAGAATCCATCCCCTTTTTGAGCCGATTTAATTCAATCGAGCAGACTCAGTTCAAGCTGGAGCTGAGTTATAGCCCTGCCTACGAAATTGAAACTCAATGCCCATGCTTTCCAAGTCTCTTAATATCTCAGGTGCTACTGATAGTGACTCCACGAATCTATGACTCAATGCGCCCGCCACGACATTCACCTTATCCGACATGTACGCAATTGTCAGGTTGTAATCTTTACTAAGTTCTCAATCGGGAGGCATGTTGGGTAGCTCGTCTGAAAATATTCAGGGAATTCTGCCACAGTGTCATTCTAAACTGCATTTTCACCATCCTATCGAGTATCTCGCACAGACGCTAAGTGCCCTTCGCAGCCAGAATGTAGCATCCGTCGAGCAAACATTTCAGAAATTATCATATATATTTTCGATGCCTGAATACCTGAGTAGAATAACTCAGTTTCTCTGGGCAGATGGAACGCTACTCTCTTACCAGCGTAGTCGATAATGGCTGAGCAAGCAACGAGCCAATCCATCACCAAAATGATATCATAATCCTTATTATCTAGAACTATCACATCGAAAGATAATTTTTTACCTCCGATACAAATGTAGACATCTCTACATATCAAACGAGCATGCAGATCTACCTTATATGGGGTGTTAACACTAAGATTAAGATCTAGTGATGACATAGGCAACATGTGTTCCGTGGCAAAGTTCGTCGATATAAAACTATGAGTGACACCAGAATCAAATAATACTCGAGAAGAAATATTATTGAAGAGCAATATACCTAAAACCATGGTGTTTGAAGTGAACGCCTACTCTTATGTCATTACATAAACCCGGCCTTGAGCGTTTGGACGATGATGATGCTGCGGTACGGCCCGATTAGCTTGGGGCACCTGACTATGATTATGTTGCTATAGAGGGCACGAAGAAAACTGATTGGATTGAACAGGACAGTCACGAGCAAGGTGGCCTATCTGACCACACCTAAAACATCCCCAATCTCGAGTTTGGCATTCACTAGCCTAATGCCCTGCTCGATTGCACTTGGTACAGTACGACCCTTGGTTTATCTCTGGGTTGTGACCCTAATAACCGCCATTGTTAGGACGCTTGTGAGCATTGTGACCTCCCACATTACTAGGGGGCTTGTGGTTGGAATTCTGTACAGCAGCGACAACAACTGGAGGGTATTGCAGCTCTAGGGAGAGGGATGATTGAGTACCTCCCTCATCGTATGATACTGCGGAAAGACAATGTGCGCGTGGATAGCATGCCGTAGACCCCCTTTAGATTTATGGGTCGGGTAGTGTTACCCTCACTTTTTCAGCTAGGGGTAGTTTAGTAATTTGACATGGGTATTTAATTTTAAGAATAAATATTGAATATTTGTGTGATAATTGTATTAATTATTTAATTATGTTGAGCTATGATTATTTGTGACTAGTATTAATTAGTCATTAGAGACTTGTGTCATTTGTTAGTTAGTTAGAGAGACTAGCCAATATTAGACTTGACACATATTGACCTATTTAGATTTGTCATGACAATTAGTGAGTCCAACTTGGACCAAAGTCCATTAGTCATTCCACTAATTAAATTAAGAAAAATTAGTTTAATTATAATTAGTTAGAGACTTCCAAAAATATCCATCCTTAATTTTTTTTTCTCATAATACATCATGTAGGGGTATTTGGGACCTTAGCATGTAGCTTGGGGAAGGAGTAAGGGGACGGTCACTTAAAGAGGGGCTCTCTTTCTCTCTTCTCCTCATTTGCATTTTATTTTGATCCAAATTCTAGATCTCCAATTTCCTATTTTCTCTCCATTAATTTTTTACACAATTCACCACCAATTCCTTCTCAAATTCACCACTCTTGGAGCCTTGGATCTTGGAGAAGCAAGGAGCACAATGAGGAAGAGCTTTGGAGCTAGAGATCGTGCCCTGTCACTTGAAGACCTTAGCATGTAGCTTGGGGAAGGAGTAAGGAGCCGGTCATGTAGGGGTATTTGGGACCTTAGCATGTAGATTGGGACCTTAGCATTTAGCTTGGGGAAGGAGTAAGGGGCCGGTCACTTGAAGAGGGGCTCTCCTTCTCTCTCCTCCTCATTTACATTTTATTTTGATCCAAATTCTAGATCCCCAATTCCCCATTTTCTCTCTATTAATTTTTTACACAATTCACCACCAATTTTTTCTCAAATTCACCACTTTTGGAGCCTTACATCATGTAGGGGTATTTGGGACCTTAACATGTAGCTTGGGGAAGGAGTAAGGGGCCGGTCACTTGAAGATGGGCTCTCCTTCTCTCTCCTCTCCTCATTTGTATTTTATTTTGATCCAAATTCTAGATCCCCAATTCTCCATTTTCCCTTCATTGATTTTCTACACAATTTACCACAAATTCCTTATCAAATTCACCACTCTTGGAGCCTTGGAGCTTGGAGAAGTAAGGAGCACAAGAAGGAAGAGCTTTGGAGCTAGAGATCATGTCCGGATCGTGTCCAATTGTATTTTTATTGGGAATCCATCTCCCAATTGGTAATTTCTGAATTTCTCTCTCATTATGGCTTCTTAATCATGCATTTGACCATTATAAATGACTCTATGGTATAAGGCTACATATAGGAACAAGTACTAGGCTATTTGGCTATGTATTGAGAATTCTATGTGATAATTTATGCCAATTTTGGGGAAATTACGAAATTGACACATCAATTGTGTGTCATGAGACCAATTAGATCTAATTAGACTTAGATCGGGATAATGGAACAAGGTACGTGTCCACAAATGGATACATGTAGGCCGTATCACGGTATTTTACGATACGGTGTGATACGGGGCCCAAATTTGGGTATTTTGCACAATTCTCTTCAATTTCTTTTATAGCAAGCTACATTGGTTATATATAGATATTATAAATGTGTAGGGTTGATTAATTATAGAGAATTTGGGTTTTGGCCTTTCACTTGGACACGTATCATGAATATCACAAGTACACACTCTACGTGTTTGATCAATTGACACTAGAATATATTTACATAGGTATATGTATAACTTCTTATAGATAAGTGTATACTTGTGTTCTTAAGTGTTGTGCTCGGGTTAGTGAAATATGCACTGTGATGAACTTAACCCAGCAGGAAAGGCAATGATCGGGTATTGGACAGATAGGAGTGTTCAGCCTTGCTGTGTTGATAACAGTACGTGTTGTTCTTGGTGTTGTTGAAGTTGTATCTACTGCTGCTATTCTTGATGTGGTATTGGTGATGGGGTTATGATGGTGCAAGTGATTTAGAGTTGCAGTAATTGCAACTATATTGCAGTCGGGTTTGTATACAGCAGCAGTTGTAACAGAGAGGGGGGGTGCAGTCCATATTGTTGTGCCATGACAAGGGAATGTTGGTGTTAAGCAGTAGAGTGTCATGAGAATAAGAGTATAGACAAGTGAGGTCTGTGTTAGCATTGTACAGAGGTTGCAATAGGTTATAGTAAATTATTGCAAGTATGAGGGAGTGTATGGAGGCTCGGGCAAGCACTGAAGTAGTGATAGCAGTGGGTAATATCGTGGGAGAGGTATTTTACAGTCGGGGGTTGGCAGTATGTGCAGTGGGTCGAGCATGTGTAGATAGCAACAGTTTGATCAGGTATCTATGGTATAATGTGTTAAGAGTAAGGTTGAAGCATGTACAGCAGCTAGTGAAGTGTGAGGGCATGAAGCAGTCACTTGGTGAATAAATATGGAGTGTACAAGGAAGCAGTTAACTGATACCAAAGGGTATCAATGAGCACTTATGTGTGACAGATGGTAAGCTGTGTTAGAAGTATTTAGTGGGTATAAGACCAATGTTAGTGCACCAGGTATTTGGTGTTTGTGAGTGTATCAGTATAGGTATAAGTGTTAGTATCTTAGAGTCTTATATAGATAAAAGTAGGCACAAATAGATGAGTGTGGGTATAAAGAAATGCCAGTGTATATTAGATAATGGGTTATGTTAAGGATATAGGGTATTAGAGTAGGTATCGGTAATACTTTTAGGTAATACTAAGGTAAGTGAGATATTAGATTGAGTATTGAGTTAAGGCAAGATATCAGTTAAGTTAGACACCAAGTAATCTATACCAAGGTAAATTAGAGAATAGTTATAACTAGTATTAAGTATATATAGTTACTTAATAATATTAGCTAGTAGAGTAATACCTTCAAGGTATTGAACCTAGAAGCTAGGTATGGACCCAAGATCAAGGTATTATCCTAGTTTGACCTAATTTGACTAGCATAACCTAAAAATGGCCTAGAAAATCATATTAGTGCATTCTTAACTCATTTTTCATTCATTACACCTAAGTGACATGATATTTCCTATATAGGTTTGTGTGACACCAGCTCAGATACCGAGATATACCATTTGCTCAGGACCACAGGCGAGTACATTTCTCTGTTAGTTTTTATTTTATAATAGTGTATATATCGGATGTTCTAGAACTGTATACTTGATTCTGACATAGTGGTTTCACGGACTGGTACTATATGGATCCTGTCAGGAGATGTTATCCCTTACCGTATTCAGCGGGTACTCCTTCACATGTATTTTATCGTGTGTATCGGGTATTAATTTAGTGTACTTTGTGTTCGCACACTGCTCGTGTTCAGTGTGCCCATATTCGTGTTCGTAACATGTCGTGATTGGATCCATTGGTATTGGTTAGGGATGGGGGAATAGGAGTTGATTATGTGATCAAGTCCAAGTGTATTCATGTACATGTCGATTATATATCACACGTGTGATCGAGTTACCATATTATATTCGTGTTCAACCCAAAACGATCACATAATGAACTTGTATTCCATGGCACATTAGCTAGTTTCATTATATTTTAGTTATTCTATTGTCTGATCTTTATTCCAGTATATTACATGTTTACTCTAGTTCATTTCTTTCTGATGTTTAGATTATCGTGTATCATTTTCTATTATCTGTTATATTTGCTTGATTATGTATTTGAAACTGCTTTCAGAGGTATGTACTTCGCTCCAATTCTGACTGGATATATTTTTTAAATGATTGGCTCATAGACCAGTGTCCTACCTACTACGGACCGCAGGACAGCGTACCATTAGAGGATACTCATTTATAGCAGGAGGACTTAGTATCAGAGTCTGAAGAGGCTTAGATTATTTGTTTAGACTTGTATTAGACTTTTATTGAGGTTATTGGCATGTATATATTATTTCAGGCTTGGGGATATTTTGTGACTCTTTATTTCATTATTCTATCTCGTGCTTTATCTTTCTTAGTTTGCATTGTGATTGAGTATAGTTACATTTATCAAATATCATATTATTCCTCCGTTTGGAGTTGAGATGATTGACAAGTACCATATATATGTATATATTGTATGAGATATTTAGATAGTAGAGTTGACCTAGTCAGCGTTCTATCGCCGATGCTACGGCATAGGCTGGGCATTGTTCATTACTCGTGCCCTCATTCTGGGTGAGGGTCGTGACAGGTAGATAGGTGTAGTGCCCTGCTCCGCTTGGTTCGACGAGATGGTTCTTTAGCCAGTTATATTATATTGAAGTTTGTCTTGTTCAGAGGTGTGCTCAGAGTTACGTTCGGTCAAGGCAGAGCTCTTGTTCAGGTGGGTGGTCTCGATGAACCTGTCTTTGCTTTACCATCACACTTAATAGCTTGCTGCTAGATTTTGTTGCTCTAAGTGATGCATGCTAATAAAAGAGATGAACCCACATAGATAAGAAAATAATCTCATTCTGTATCAGATTATATAGAACTTGGAAGCATTTAATTTGTTACTAGAGATACTTGCATGTTATTGCTTAGATATAGATTCCTTACATATGTCACAACCTATCTAACGTAGAGTTTTCTTGATGTTATCACTTAGAATATTCAACTTGCTGCCATAAAAGTATATTTCTATATTGTTGATGTATCCTATCACGTTGATTACGATACTGCTTTAGAGTATTACACATAATTATATTTTATCACTTAAATAGGAAGACTATCATATTGTATATTTCAGAAAGCAGAGATGAGTAACATGGAAAGATTCGGGACCGTTCAGGTCGCCAAGGTAATATCCCTAGACTGGGAATTGCGTAAGTCAGAAATAACAGAGAAATAATGTACTAGATATAAGAGATTTACCATGCATTACGTAGAGTCTAGCTTGTTTACGCATTTGTATTATCATTAGACAACTTGTGCATAAGGGTATTGTTCCTCGAACGATCGCCTGGGAACTAGGATCAATTTGGCCTAGAAGGAGCAGGCAGAGTTGTTGCTAACGAACTAGAATTTGGTGTTTCGGGAAATTCCATTGTAGCTAGCTGAAAAGATTATCGTCTCACCCAGTTATATAGTCAAGGACAGCTTGTGGTTCCATTGACTTTCATATAGAGTTAGGCATCATGCTAATATCTATCTGCGTGCAGGTCGGTTGGAATTGCGTTGGGAAGGTAATGGTTGCACCGCGTACAATATTTATAAGTTTAACGATTGTCTTCTGCAAGGACACCCATGTGACACATAAGTTGATTAAATATATATGTTTTATTATCATATTGATGGACAACGAAGGAAGGATGGTAAGTATTGGTAAGTTGAACACAGTTTTTTGTTGCGTGACACTTATATGCATGTGACACAAGTATGTTGTCATGCCCCAGTACCGAAATACGAGACGGACGTGGCCAGCTATCCCGTACAAGGTATAGAACATCGTACGGCGGTCACGACTGTAACTAGATAAGATGGTACATTCTACAAGCAAGTCACTTAGGGTCACATAGAACATCTAATGTCTAAATCAGTCAAACGAGGATAGTAAACATAGAATATATATATATGATAAGGAAGTAAGGCGTCACAAATGTCCTGCCAAAACATTATAGAAACCAGTTGTACAAAATAAGAAGCTGACAAAGTAGCAAAAGTACATGACCATAATCAGCTGCAGTCTGATTAATTACAATCATGTAAGAAAACTAAATGTCCAGATTTACGGCTAACAAGTGCCGGTGGATAAACACCCAAAAGAGAAAAATGTACAATAACGAGCAGTGATTAAGAAACCCACCCGTGTCCCTCAGCGGCCATCCGTATAGTGTGTGCCATTGTTCAGGGGTAAGTAAGCTGGATCCTCGGGTGCTGGCTCTAAACCTGGCCATGCAAAACCAGTGGGGTTAGACCCCAAATACCAAGTACCACAAAGGAAGTACGAATAAAGGAACAAAACAAGTAAGAAATAAACACATATATAGTTATGTCTCGTAGTTTTGGTCCATAGCCTACTGTGATACAACAATCTAACCCTACAACCAAATAAGGATAAGGGTTAGACCATCGCACCATGATAGTCCATGTCCCTAAACTATTTAACAGAAGATACAATACACAATCAAGCTCAGTCACATAATCGGCCAATCACTTGTACGGCTTACTAGGTGGAGTCTGGGTTATCCCAGAGATATATGCGTATAATAGGAATCCTCTGATCGAGCCATGTGCAAGCAGGGCTAGCCGAGCCATGAATCGTCGTATAGCACGTAGTATTATGCACCGGTCTCTCGTAAGGCCATCGTGCTAAGATCGCATAGAACACATAGTACAATATGATTATCGGATATTGACATCCACTAATGAGGATTTAAATAATATCCATGGGGGGCAGCTTGCACACCCCAGATAATTGTTTGGGGTGGCTTGTTAATCATGATCTCGAGATTCTGTCCCTCCCAATACTCTACATATTTTAGTTGCCTAGTTAACCCTACTATTACTGAAATCTTATGGCGTGGTCACATGATATTTCTCTTATATATCGTACCATAGTACAGACACGCTAGATACGAATCCATTTGTCACTTGATAGTCCAATTTAGATTCACCCCAACGTGATGCAACAATCAAACAAGTCCTAACCACGCTTGAAAATTGACTAAACCATTTTGTCCATGCTTGGAGGAATCGTATTATATCACATGTCGCGTAGCACGTAGGTACCCCTCAATGTAAATATGTAATATAATCACGTAGGAACACTTAGCACGTAGGAACACATAGCACGTAGTAAGTGTATCACCACAGATACAAGTGGTCGAGTCAAGCCACTAATCACAGTAAATCACATGAGTTCTATCCCATTGGAACACATGAGTCAAGTCATGCACATAGGTGGTGTAGTCACTTGGCGCATGGTCGAACTATACACATGGTCGGTTTGGGCGTATAGATGGGTCTAATACTCTCACATTCATCAAGATTACACATATGAATCAAAAGTCCAATGAAACATTCAAACCAAATCAATTCAATAAAATATGTAGGGGTCGCATGCGCGTATGAAGATCAAGGCCGCATGGTCGATCAGGGCGCATAAGAATTGGGGGCCCATGGAATATAGGGCGCATAGCCAAGCAAAGTCCACTCATCGGGGCTAGTGCTAAGTGACGGGCAATAAATACAAGTCAGAGAAGTGACTGATGTAACAAGCCAAAAAATGTCAAGGAGATAAGACAAAAGCATAAAAAGCTGTGCAGAGTCACAAAAGTCGTGCAAATGTATGCATCCAAAAGAAGAGATGCATGGCTCATGGCCGCATAATCTCCTGGCCGTATGGGCGCATGGAGTCTGGCCTTAGTGAATTCCCATGCGTTCAAGGTACTATGCGTCCAACTTTAGAACGCATGCACAGAGAAGACATGCGTCCAACAAGATGGGCGCATGCTGGAGGGGCACATGTTGCTGGGACGCATGGTACTCAATCGTCCCAGAATAGCAAGTTCGACCATAAAAAAGCTCCAAGAATCCGAAAACTTGTTCCCTTCATAAAAACTTTATTTCAACTCCAAATTAAGTGAACCAAAAGCCAAAATGCCTGAAATGGAATGCTTTATCACCTAGGAAAACTGGTTTTCTAAAATACCATATTTTAATAGATCAAAACCAAAAAAAATTATAAAACCCATGAAAACTCTAAACTAAAAATGTAGATCTACTCACATCCACCCATTAAAATCGAAAACTCCAAACATTAAAAGTGTTTAGAATCATAATGTACACATATTAGACTAATAAAAATACAAAAAAGGAGCAAGGATTAAAATCTAAGGGTTTATCCATATCATGCAAGGTGTACTTGCCTAAAATGAAAGAAGGAGGAGAAATGAGAGAATAAGGAAGTGAGAGAAAGAAGTTGGGTTATATAGCTAGGGTTTGAGGTTTATACCATGGGTTCTCTCATAACTTGAACCAACCCACAAAATAAATCATAAAGCACACTAAACCAAAGAATGTGTCTAGTCTCCATGCAACATAATAAACATACAAGCAAGAAATAATATGTCCCAAATACGTATATCGAAAACAGGGAGTGACATATGCTATAGTTTTTATGACATATAACTGATCCTAAGGCAAGATTAGAAAGACCAGATAAGCACTCACATAAATAATGTGTTGGTTCGGTTGAGTGGGCGAGAAGCCCCTCACCAGTGCATTTTTATATATACTGACACCCTACCAGACCCTTGCAGGTACGGAGTTCGCTTGGACGGTGCTAAGGCGTTGTGGTTTATTTGGCGTCTTGGGGCATTCCGACCACTATGAAGTTTTTTTTGTATAAGGGACATAATGTATGGAACATCATCTATTGTATCGTTCTCTAGTTGTAAGTCTCGTGGCATTAATTGTTATATTGAGAGAGAGAGAGAGAGATTGGGAGACTTGTATTCTTGGCCTCAAGCCCTTGTAATTCTATTACAACATCAATAAAGAGAATTATTTTATTGTATGTTGTGTTGATTCAACTTTTTTGATTGGGGACTTCTGTGCGACGACTGTGTAACTTAGATGGTCAATCGGTTATTTTGGTGCTTGCCTTACACAAGCACAATTTAGGCTTGTGTGATATCAAGCCCAGCGAGGACGTTCGATTCTGTGGAACCGGGGCGTGACAATAAAAGCTGGCAAATTTGGCGAGTCTGTTGAATTCTGCAGCATAATGCCTCACTATCATGCTTCCTTGCTTGAGGTGCATGAACTCATTCTCTTTCTGACGACGAATGATTGGGGGAGGAACTTATCTTCAAATGCTTTCCGGAACGTAGCCCACTGGACCTTCTCATCCATGTTGTCTCCAAGGATAGATTTCCTACGTACATCCCACCAATCATGTGCGTTCAACCGATGTTGAAAAGTTGAGCACATGCAACTCACTTCGCCTCAGGGACTTCTAGAATCTCGAAATGGTCCTCAAGTTCGGTGAGCCAATCTAAAGCCACAATTAGCTCCTCGGTCCCTCGGAATGATGTGTTGCAGACTTTTTAAATTCGGCGATGTCGAAGGCAGAGCTCTTCTCCTTAGCGGGATAGGGCTCTTCGGCTTCGACTTATGGCATCTCAGCTGCCACCATTGTTGTAGAGTAATTGGAAGCTAAGGTCTGCATATTCTGTTGCAGAGTATCAATCTGCTTCTGCTGGACCTGAAACTGGGCTTCGAATCGTTGCTCAAATTTGTTCTGATGATCTTTCGTCTGCTTTTCGGCTAGTTCAAATCGAGCCTCGTCCCTCGGTTGTTGTTTCCTCCATCATGAGCATCATTCGCTCAATCGGGTCAACAGAGGGTGCAGCCTTCCAGCAACCAGAACTAGCTGAGGTATCGAAACTACTCTCTTGTGCCATTCTTGCAAAAGAGTGTAACTTGCATCAATCTCATAAAGTATTATGAACGTATTGTATGAAATGTCTCATTTTGACCATATGAAACAAGGGTTCGACTAGGAGGGACATGGTCTATTTTGAAAACATTTCCTACACAAGGGTACAAGGAATTGAAGCCATGCTCTGATAACAAAATATTATGCCCCAATTCCGTAGAAACGATAGTCTCCCCCGGAAGTGATGTCGTATGAGCCTAAGTTGCGCTCGCACAAGGCATATTCGTTAGGTTTGGGTATCATAAGTTACATAAAGCACAACGACATAGTTACACAAAAAAATTGAATAACACATTAGATAGAAGAAAATATTTCTTTCATTGATAATATGCATCGATTACATGAGTTTTTGTACAAGTAAAGGGTTGCTACACAGGCTTACAATATGAACGCAAAATGAGATAGTCGCTCCATACATCATATCCCTTTACTAAAAACAAAATGTATAAACACCTCCTGAGAGAGCGTCGACTGCAACAAGAAGCTTCAAAAGTTATACACACGAGCTTATGGAGTTATATACACGAACACTGGTTGATCGACAGAATGAGATGGGCCTCAGCTCCTCGCAATGTCACCTTGCCTCGCAGAACCTGTAGAGACGTGGGTCAGCACATTTAAAATGCACTGGTGAGGACGAGTTAACCAACTAACCAAATCGACACGGTATTCATGTGAAATCAAGCAATATTATTATATGATCTTTCTATCTTGCCTTAGTTCAATTTTATAGAGCATGCGATAGAAATTAAACAACATCATAAAGTGTGTCACCGAACGGTGACACACTTTATTATCCAACCTACACAAATCTTACCATGTTCTATCATGTGGACTAGACACCGTTAGCACGATAGTTCAAATATATGCGGGTCACTAGCACCACAAGCCATCCTGGACTATATCCTGATTAGACGACGATCCTTTCAGTGCGAGCAGCGAGCCCCGCTGGAAGTTCCCGAACAACTCGTGCTAGTTTGCAAACACAGCTATCGTTGCTCCTCTTAGGCCGAATCGGTCTCATTGTCCCGACGATCGTTCGAGGAACCATATTCTTGTGCAAAAGTTGTCCATGACCATACAATATCTAAAAACTAAGCTAATAAATAAGCATGCAAGACAATGAGATTTAAATATAATATCTAATAGCATAGTCTACCTGACTCAAGTTATCGCATTGAAATTTTATACTACTCAATGCACAAGTATAGATGAATCAGTTCTAGCTACAATAGAGACACGGTATACATTTATAATAGACAAGCATGCAAACTTACAAACATTCCAAGTGTTTAAGCCTACTCTATTTTATCTTGATTCTTTTTATTAAGGTATCATTAATCGGAACATGCAGCAAAAGAGTCATTTTAATTAAGTGTGAAGACTTGGAAAGAAGGGGTCAAAGCTAAAACCACTCACTGGTTGGTGAATCGTTGAGAGAAAGAGAGGTCTTCAATGTCCCACTCGCGCATCGCCTACACGATCACCTGCATTGGCACCAACAGACGATCAATATCTTATTTTCTCTTCTTTTCTCTTTCTTCCAGAATTCGATATGAACACGAAGTTCGAAGAACGCAAGCAATGAAATCCATTGAAAACATTTACGAAAACGCATTCATAAAACCTACACGAAAGAAGCAAAACGGCAGCAAAAACGACAATGAAAACCAAGCAGTGAAAATGTCCCTCGCAACTCTGCCGCAAACTCCTTCCTCGAGCCACAATCCACTGAATATGGAACTTAATTCCGAAAAAACCAATCCATAACTAGAAAAGAATCTAGATCCAATCTGTCATGATCAACGATACCGACAGTGTTCCATAATCGTGCTCCAATTGCGGGGAGAAGGGCACTACAACCACAAGGGAGATTTCTTAGCTGATATGGTTTGGTCTTCCGCTACTCCGCTTCAATTTGGCCTCAACTACAAGCTTTCAAACTCGGAATTGAACTTGCTAAGAAAATCAATGAGTCCAAGACTATCATAGAGGGTGATGCTCTAAATGTGGTCAGAATGCTGCAAGGAGATGATCACATTATTCCCTGGCAAATGCACCAATTTGTTCTGGATATTAGATCTTTGTTAAACTCAGGCAATGAATTCACCACATCTTTTACCAGACGTAATGGTAACTCACTTTCAGACATCTTAGCCGAAGAGACTCTTCGTTTTCAATTGAATGCTCATTTTAATTTTCCGCCACATTGTATCTACCGATTTTGAACTTTGTAAATGTTTTCATGCTGATACTATCAGCTCTTCATGAATGAAATCACTTCCCATTCAAAAAAAATATATATATATTGTAAGAGTGGTTAGCATAATAACTATTTACATAAAACATAAAACTTAGGAGAGATCCGTATAATAAACATAAAACATAGAGAAGTATAACATAAAAATATAGGGAAGACTACTCTAAATAACCCTTCATTTTAAGAATCAAGTATTTTGTCGGCAAATCATTCATTACAATAGTCATCTGCAAGCCACAAGGCAAAAAGACATAGAACAAGGAAGTTTTCCAAAAACTTTTGCACAGTATTAATCCAAGAATCACCTCTGCAAAGTGCGACTACTATCCCAATGGCCAGATTTCGGCAAATTTTTATAACTTCAATTCTAGTAAGTTAATTAAACATAAATAATTCCAACAAATTCTTTACTTCATTACATCACAAACAAATTATGGATGTTCAAGAGTTTACTAGAACTGACAATAACTAAAGTCACAATTAGGGCTTGCTTTCTCAATATCCAACACTTTTCCTGCCCATGGTAACCATAACTTGACTACAGGTGAAAACAAATTAACGAATGTTCTAAGGTTTAGAAGAATAACAAAGCTCAGCAAAACATGAAAAAGAGGCAATATAGATACAGGTGGGGGGCATTTTTTTTTTAAAATGCTATGTTAAAAGGAGGTAGAACAAACTCAGCAGTAACAAAAGAAAGGTTCTCTCTATCGCCCTGTTTTAGCCCTCTTCAGCCCGCTGTTACTAAATGGCGAAACACTGCCGCTAGGATGCGGGCTATCCTCTCTCAGAGATGAGTTTAGCATGGCGAGCTCTCGAAGTTGTTGCCTCTTGTAGTAGTCCTGTGATTCATCCTGCGGACATAAACATAAAAATAAATTGTAAGCAAGAGGATGACCCATGATTAGACATTTCTGCAACTACCAGGTTAGTAATTAGTAGAATAAAAAAAGAAGAATGAACCATAGTTTGCAGCATCAACCAATACCAATCCAATACAGCTACTAACCAATATCGACTTCAGGGTCTTTTTTTTAGTCAATTTGACAAAGAAAAGTGAACGAAAAAGATCAATCAACAAGGGTGTAAAAGAATAGTAAGGTTGTAAAAGCATGTAAAAGAAGAAAACTTGTCTATCGTAGGTCAACAAGGGTACTTACTATTTTATTTAATTCCAAAATTACTAAGAAAAAATACATGAAATACTTAAAATTATGCCTAATATACAACATATTTCTTTTCTACGATTTTAATAATTACATACCAAAACATCTGATACTCCGATCCGAAACTGCCGATACCGTCGATCCTTATGCTCATAGAAAGTGTTTGATACTGATTCCGATACTACGAACCTTGGAATGAATAGAACATTTAGAAGTATTAACTAGCTCACATAAATATTACGTGAATGAAACTTTTCTCTTTTATATTGACTAAAAATGGGATACTGCTTAAATAACACAACAGGTATTACCTAATTGAGATGCATACTTTCTTGATCAAATGTTAAATAATGTTTTCCCTCAAAATATAAGTAGTAGACAATGAAAATTAAAGCGACAAAACTAATAAAAATCAATTTATTGTTATTGCCCGAGTGATAAGTATTCTCTTCAACAAAGTTTTGACAAATTGTTGGGTCTTTGAAACAGTTTGAACCATTTCGCATTATTTCGCTAATAGTGAGTTTGATATGTTTTACCGAGAAGGTCCACGGTTCAAGTCCGTAAAGCCCTAATACATTCCATTTTTGTTTTGTATAGGCATTCTCTATTTTAGTTTAATCTAGTTCTCATTTCCTCTCTATTAGTTTTATAAGTATTTTATGTGGATCATTTGTGATTCCACTGATTCTACCACTCTGTGGTATCTTTCATTACAATAAAAACTTGCTTGAATGGCATAATCATAATAGTAATAAGCATGCGTCATAATTACCTAAAGAGAAATAAAAATAGATAATTCAGTCAAGATAATCGTTGCTCAAGAAAATGGCACATAGAATTCACGAAACAAACATGTAGAATTCTTCCCACAAATGTCGTTATAAAGCACAGTCTTATACGTGCATTATTTGTTATGGAAAACTGACCTGAGATGTCCTCACTAACTTAAACAGTGGGAGGTTACTACTTTGGTGTCCACATGCTCCTAATTTTTTCCATAAATGTCAATGTTACTGTGTGTACATAAATTCATGTTGTTTTATAATATGTCAAGCTGACTGCCAGAAGCCTACTTGTCTAGAAGTAAAAGACTTGGCTCTATAACGTGCAAATAAACAAGAAAAAAAAAATACACACCTTATTCATTCAGAACAGTGGAGTATGCAAGGGTTAACTATTTAAATATATAATAGTTTTAAAAGTAGAAAATAAGAACAGTTTAAGATGAAGCTTGAGAGGAATATTCCTTTTTCCTCAGGCAAGGTTTCCGATAATATGAAACTGAAATTCACAATGACAAAAGATCGTTTTGGAAAATTACAACATACCACTGGTTTAAGCAAGTCTTCTATGATTTCCTGTGCTCGTCTTAGCCTCGCATCGACAACATTAGCAGGAAACTCAGCCTCAACCAAGATATGCAGTGGATCATTCAAGTGCTCGTAGCCTGGTCGTCCCCTAAGTTTGTCCTCCTTCAGTATGGAAAAACATTAAAGAGTGTTTTTAGCTCTTTACTGAAAGAGATGGGAAAAAAAGAACCCAAAGAGGGTCATATTCATTAGCGGATGAAATGTGAAAAACCCTAAAGACATACACCCTTGTTACATTTGACCTCATAGTAATGAACTCTAACAAGTATCTTTCAATTAGCCAACTCAATTTGATCTAGAGGTAGTTGAGGCGGTCCACCTAGGGGACTAAATAAAAGATGCATGTTTCCGTTTCAAGTGAAGTGTCAAAGGAGAGAATCACCTAGTAGCGGAAAAAACAATTGAAGATATTCCGACTGGCTCATAAGTCATAATCTTTCAATGAGCGCAAGTGTAGAATTAAACCAAGAATGAGTCCAAAGATACTCCAGACTTACTCCTCAAGGCCAATTGTCTATTTCCTAAGAAACCATTTTCGTATCTAATTTTACCTCTGTTAAGGCATAAAACCATTTTTGAAAGTAGAAGCTTCAAAGAAAAAGCATACACTATAAGTAATCAGCTATGCATAAAACTACATGGAGAAGGCTGTTAGTTAATATTGTTTCTCTAGAAAGGTTTCCCTACTTTAATGTGATGAAAGAAGCACAGTATGCAACCTTTAAAAGCCTGTTATATTTATGATACTATAGTAGCAAAGATGTGATCTTCAGTTTCAAGCATGCCAATCTTTTTCGCGCCGGGCTATTTGTACCCATCTCTATAGTGAACATAATTGTATAATGTAAGCCATCATACAAGTTTGTAGGTTATATCTTATGGGTGTAAATAAACCAATTCATAATTCATAATCTTAGTACAAAAGCTAAGTCCACCTCTTCACTTTTAAAGAATTTAATAGTGGATACTGTAATCAACTTCATTGGCCATAGTAATAAAGTACGCAAGAAAAAAGGGTTAAAATTACGAAATAATGCTATTAACCATAATAATTAATTTGTTTCTGTGATGGGGATGTTTCATGTTTTTTTTACCTACAACATATATGCCAGTATTGTTATTCAAGATTTACAGATTCTGATATGATACGGCACTAACATTGCCTGTGGAAACTATATTTACCTTGCCAGGATCCTTTATTGAACCTTTTCCTCTGATGTAAACGCGACAGCCTGTTGAGGCTTCCACCCGCTTGAGTGAATTACCCCTGGGTCCCAAAAGGCGTCCAACAAAGTTGAACTGGTACCACAGAAAAAAGTTAATAAGAATAAGAAGGAACTAAATATTACTGAATCGGTCTAAAAAGAAGCATACATTAGGATAAGTATCCACTGGAATCTCCAATCTCAAGATCTTTTTGACAAAGTAAGAACTTGGGCTTGCTGGTGCTCCTTGCCAGTCCATTGCCATACCTTGCGGAAGTCCTAACCTCTGCTTCAATGAGAAATCAATAATTAAATAACGGTAGCAGAAACATAGTATATATTTATTAGAAGATAGGAGGTGGTGGGTATGGGTCCTATGGGAATCCTCACAAGCAGCGGCAAGAAGATCTCTTTCAAAGGGAAAAAAAGGGGGAAGTGAAAGCATAAGTCATCTTGCCATAATCAAAGCAGTGCAAGAATGGTGGAGCTAAATAAAAGAATAAAATTAATCTATGTGAAGCTTTCCAACATTACTTTAGCGTAAGCTGCATAACAATAGAGAATACTCAGAGAAATAAATCAAATAGAAAAGTGATTGAGCCCCTCAAATAGGTTGCTTCTAAGGTAATGATCAGACAGTACAAAATTAAAATGGGACAAATAGTAGTTCTAGGGAGAAACAACTCAACACTACATTAGTCTAATAACATCACACCCAATACCATTCTCTGTCAAAATATTATCACATCGGATATCATTCTAACCACGTCTAGGATGGTTGGGACTGTTCTGACACATTAAGTTATAATCAGTCATCATGAATATAACCGTATATATGTTCTAGTACAAGTTGTGCTCTTTCTTGGAAGGGGAACGAGCTCTCTTAGCTATCAGGGTTTGAATAAACTTTGTCTTCGTGATAAGGGTCAAAATTTGTAAGATATTGAGATTAATACAATAGTTTAGGACTACCATTATCTGGAGTGCCTTGGGCGCCATCCTTTCTACAATTATTTCCACCACATATATTATGAGATTTGGAGAGTAATATATGAGAAGTGACTCAGAATTCTTGGTAGTGACGCAAGCTAACAAAATGCACGGTTATTCCTCATACCAAAGCTCACTCTCTTAAGACTTGAAAGCCTCCAGATAGCAATACAAACCCAAATTCAATCAAGCACATTCCAGACTACTGCTGAACAAAATCCTAGTAGTCTGTCACTCACCCTACTAACCAAGGGTCTCCTACTCTAGAGGCTAAAAATAGACCTTTCTCCATCCTTGTTAGTATATTCAACGAGATTTGAACATGTAGGGTGATTATAACCGCCTCAAATTCCACATTGGCCTTGACAGAGTAAATGTTGTTGCCCAAAAATGGAGCATAAACACATTTCTCAGTGAGATTGATATAATCCACATGCAGATTGCGTCCCATCTCATAGACTATTCAAGATAGTTATATGGAAAGTAAATGCATTTCTCAGAGTGCTACAGCCCTACAAATCAAAACAAAATATAAAGGATGGCTTCTACATTAGGGGAGTCATGATCATCTACCTCTTGTTGCAACCCACTCCAACCGCCTAAACCAGTTCCTCCAATGCCTGAGACATGGTTCGGGGAAGGCATAGGGCTAGGACTTCCTTGATGCATCCTGTCATAGTCCCCAAATCCATGGGTCGGGATCACACCCGATACTCGCATAATTTCTGTAAAAATGATACAAAAAAATTGATAAGGCACAATCAGACATCAAGGGGGCAAGCGAAAGAACTTTTACTATACATTCATAAACATGAATTGTATGAATCTCGGAAATCCATACATTACCATGAATCATACTAATTGCAAATATTAATATAAAAAGCTTATCAGGATATTTTATCTTAAAAGAAAGTAGTTCATATGCAAAAATGACAAAAGGAGAATTTTAATTTCAAAACCTTGATAATGATGTGTTGCTCTTTCGGGAATGAAGTAAAACAACACTATTGGTTTGGCAACTAAGTTGTTGAGGCCTTTGGTAGGGAGAGGGCAGTCCTAGATTCGAATCAAATGGAAGACAGTCAAAGACGGGCCTTATTCTCCAAAAGATAAAAATCAAATTAAATTAAAACAATGTCAAACATCTAAACCAGAAATTTGGAATAAAGGCTTTGTTGTTGTTGTAATGTCAAACATCTAAACCAGCCAATACAAACAGATACAAGTCAAACTGAACTTCTCCACCAACGTAACCACTTAGCAAAGCCTGATTACAGAAGGACCAAAGAAGAAGAAAGCAGATCACTGTCTACAAGCATAAATCAAATTTGAATGTGTAGTCACAAATAAAACCAGCATAGCAATGTACTTGGTAAGTACTGAGATCAATGAATGAATATTCTGCAAAAGAAATTCGACCTCTACATTGTGTTCATCGAAACAGCACTTTCTTTCTATACAACGAACACGATAAAAAATAGAAATGAATAAAAACCTAAAAGAACACACCAAGAAACATATAAGTGAGCCAATCTTGATCAAAAATTGGTTCACTGAACTTACCCAACAAAAGAACCATTTCAATCACAAAATTACCATTTGCAAACGAAACAAGAGAAGAATAATAACGAACGAACGGAAACAATCTTGGAACCCAAACCTTGAATTCAAATAGAACTTACAAGGAAACCAATAAAGCATCCAAACGAAATACCGATCAAGTTTACAATTACAAAAATGAATCTCCTACATAATCACCATATGAGAATGTTACAATGACAACCATATCAAAAATCAAAAGCATCACCATAATGTGTAGCTTATCTCACCATTGGACATTCTATCCATCATAACCTTTAAGGGGAAAAACATGATGATGCATATGAAAAATTAATTTCAACCGATTGAACCAACTTCAATCAAGATAGAAAACATGAGGATGCATATAAAAAAAAATTTAATTTCTACTTCGATCGAGTTCAAGAGTTAAAACACTAGATTGCAGAAGAACATATGTTTCTTCATCAAATCCACAACCACCCAGCAAACACAAGCTTATGGGAATAATCGAATCGACAAGAATATAGAGATATTCCATTCGATATCACCGTTGGTTCACAAACTAAATCCATTAGCCAAAGCTACAATCTTTGATGTCCCGGACGGTTCATAGCACATCAAAACGCGATGAAACCACACAAATCTACATACCCAAATCTAGAAGAAAGAAAAAACACAATCAGCAAAGCAAACTCACCCTGATTCAGCAAGCGGGTACATATGGGGAGCACCTGCAGGAAAGGCCCAAGCTTCTGATGCTCCGCCAACAGCTCTGCCAAGTACTGGCTATAACATCATCATCATCATCAACAACAACACCACCACCATAATCAAACTAAGTAAGAACAACAAAAAGATTCAATCTTTACATAAAAGAACTCATCTTTCTCTATTGCCAAGTACCTTTCTATGTCAGGAGTGCTTCTAATCTGTGGGGAAATGGTTCTTGCTGGGGAGAAGCTGTGGCCATATAGCCCAGACATGGCTGTGGCAGCAGAGGAGAGAGAGAGAGAGAGAGAGAGAGAGAGAGAAGAAGAAGAAGAAGAAGAAGAAGAAGAAGAAGAAGGAAAGGTGGCTCCTTTAGGAAGGAGGAGGAGAAAGAGGCTTTCTAAATGTGGGCAAGCCTCTGGAGAAAACCCTCAGAAACTTTGGTAAGAAATATGAGGATGAAAAAATGTTATATATATGGGTGTGGTTGTTTGGGTTTAAGGACAGTTTTTACAGTGAGAGGGACAAGAAGGAAAGAAAGACATGATGATGGTTGTATGGAAAGAGTAAGAAGGATGAATTTTGCATGTACATCCTTTAAAATATTAATTTTGTTGTATATTTTAAAATAATAATAATAATAATAATAATAATAATAATATTATTATTTTTTTTTTACACCAAAGAAATATTATATTCATTAGAAACAGTAACATCAAAGTTATTTACAGACATGTGTCTTGCATCAGCATCAATAAGTTGCGAGATACAAAGAGAAATAGAGTAAAAACTGGAACAGAGTTTTTGAGACAAATCTTCTCTTGCAAGAGTATGGGCCATCACATTAGATCCTCTTCTAATGAATGATACAAATGAAAGATTGTTCTCTCTCACTTCAGTAACAATAGAAATGGTATTATTTGTGAATTGTCAAGGTATTAGTGAAAATTATTATTATTATTACTCAGAAAGGTTCATTGTATGCAAGAAAATTTAGAAAAAAAAAAGACATAACAAAATATCTAAGATTAAAACCAATAATAAAATAATATAGTTTGTTTTTGTCTCTGTTTAATAGAAGATAAAATGTCTATATCACATGTTCATGGATACTTGTAAGTCATAACAAGGGAATACATGCAAAGAAAAATTTTAGAGGGTGCATGCAAAACTCAAATTTATTTTTGGTTGGTATGGATAAAGTTATTGTTGGCAATTGAGCTGAGATTTTTCTTTCGTTGAGGAAAAAAAAAAAGACAATTTAGAGTTATGGACATGGAATGTGCAAGATTTATAGTGTTGATAATCAAATCCTACTAAATTTTATATATTAAGAAAATCATATTAATTTGTTTTAATTGATCCACACAACTAGAGAAATCAATTAGTTGGCTTGGGAAGAGTCCCTCTTTATAAAATTTAATTTAAAAATTCTTCTAAGTACTAGTTCTCTTGCCTATTTAGTCATGTTATCAATGAAACATAAAATTTTCATATGACATCAAATGATATCAATGGAATCGCTATAACTCAATAGAGTTTGTCTAACACATAATTTTCTTGTGTATTGATCACATCTTAATTATATTGACGATATTGAATCAACCCGCAAGAAAGTGATTACACAATAACAAAAACAAGTTGTGGAACAAAAAAATAAATGATTAATAAAGGTTTACCTTAAAAAATAAATATAACATGGATAATAATCAAAATTCTACTCGTTAAAGATTTATAAGGTATTTACATAATCCATTCTACATCAATATCACATAAATACTATAAAAGCTAATAAGATAATTTCCAAGAAAATCAAAAGTCAAGTGGTTACACCAAGACATATTATGTTCTCTTTATAAGTGATCTCATGTTTCTTAAGGTAAAATTTAAAATATAGTATTTGTATAAATCATACATAAAACTATAATACCACGTCATTTTTTTTTATTACCTCTTAAGTAGTTCAAGTGTACTTGATCAATATTTATGATAATTACTACAACATAAATATTTAATATACTTCTTAGTAGAAACCTAGTTAACGGTCATATGAACATCTACCTCCACCACCACCACAATTAAATAATCCTCTAGAAATTTATTTTGTCGCATATGTCCAACAAACTTACAGCTAGACCCACGAGACTCTTACAAGATAGACGCTACATTCTAAGATAGTTTGGTACTTTCAAGAAGAAGAAGAAGAAGGAATATGATGTCTTACTTAAAAGTACTAAATACCTCCCACCACACAAACACATACCCCTTTCACCGCACCACTCCACTTACCCCTCAATATATATATATATATATATATATATATTTTGATGTATCCTTTCCACAGGGTTAGAAACTAAGTTTCTAAAGAAAAATTCGAACCGTGTCTATCCCCACGGAAGCCTCCATTGTAACCAACAGGCCACGACCCCACAGACACCTACCCCTCCACAATTAAACCTCTTGGAAATCATTTTTTCGCATATATCCATCAAACTTACAAATAGACTCATGTGACTCTTAAGAGTTAGATGCAAATACCTTGTAATATAGTTGGGTACGTTTCAAAAAATGAAATACGACACTCTGCTTAAAGTGCTAAATGCCAACTTGTAAGAATACATTTTGCTATGCGGAATGCGACAATACCACCAGAACACTCAATTAATGATTTTTGTCGACGGCAAGTGCGATATTTTTGTCAGAAGAAAAAAAAAATCTTAGAACCCTGGACATCAGATCGACACTTGGCAAGAAATGTCGTCGATTTCGATTGTACGTGGCACAATGTACTGATTTTAGGTAGAACGCATTGGAGGTTAAATGCTGCTATTGTTAAAATGTAATGTTTTATTTTTATTTTGATACATGGTCTATATGGAGAATAACAACTCGTCAACAGATAAACTATTACAAATATAATAACAACCAATTCTACGTGTATGTCATTGTATCATGTATAATTGACATACAATGATCGTCGGCAACTAGGAGATTATGGGCTCCACCAAATTAGGGCTAAGTCTATTACTTTTGTATAGAGGAGCCCTTGTAATATGTAATCTATAGGAGGACATCAGATCTAGCAAAAGCCTCAAAAACATATATGGGGGCGATTTCAGTGGACAGATTGCATTCATTGAGATTTTCTTTGGCAGCTTGTGAGGAGACAACTAGGCATTGCTGCCTCAGGCGAGAACAGAAGTAATTGTTTTCACATGAAAGGGAGAGGAAACAAACTCACAAGGAAAACCTAATACATAGCATATAGCCTTCAAAATAATAAAAACCGACACCCCTAAACCACCACCACCACCACATCTTGTGAATGATATTGGGATATATAACTATTTGAAACGTTCTAATCATGGATTTGTAAACCATACATTGATTAGTCCAGAGGCTTCAATAGCATGTGGTCTCGTCCCGGACACCAAATTATTCAAGAAAGTTAGTTGACGTGTGTGTATTTGATCTTAATTTTGTTCGATAATGAATCTTAAATTTAGGCCTCGTTTAAAGCGAATGAAAGAAAATCAATTTCTTTGAAAAATTATAATTTTTAACGATTTTTTTTTTCGATTTTGAAAATGTCAAAAAAATTAGGAAGAAAAATGAATCCTGATGGAAGGAACAATTTTTCTCTATGTTTTTCTTTTCATTGGGAATCATTTTTCTTTCCTCCTCAATTTTTTTGGTATCCAAACATAGAAAAGTAATGACTTTTCTTTTCCAACCCCATAATTTCGTATGTTGACTGTTCGTCTTAACAAACAATATGTTGAATGTTGGTAACGGTGTTGTGAAGCTCCCGGCACAATCAATAATAACTTTATGATGACGAGTAAAATAATAATGCACAGATAAAATGAAATAGTAGCACACAATAACGCATAATGTTTAGTGTGCAATCAATTAATATCAACCTACTACGGAACAAGAGAAAAAAAAAATTTTATTGAATCAACAAGAATATTTTACACAATATTATAAGGAGAAATCCTCCCTTATGAGATATTCATCGAGCTATTTCCATCTTCCTAATGTAGACCTTAAAGGCCGATTAAGAATGTTGGGTCCAGACTGAATCAGCAAGAGCAATTTTTGGAGCCTAAATATGTAAAAGATTTGATTTGATATAATTTAAAAATCAACATTAATTTTATTAGATTTTAAATTTGTATCAAATATTTAATTTGACCATATTTGAACGTCCATAATTGGTGTTTCCTATTTTAGATAATGGATTTCCTATTTAGAAATTCATATGACATAAACTAGGGTTTCTCATCTATTTATACGGGTGAGGGTGGAGGCACAAAGAATATAGCACAAAAGGTGGAGAGTCGGGGTAATCATCCATAGAAAATCTAAGAGAATGTTTGTGCTTTGCTCTTAGGGCTCGTCATCCAAGACAAAAGGAAGAGGAGATATGATCGAGAAGTTGTCGCCTTCATTCAGGAAAATTGCTACGAGCTTTGGTGAGTGATTTCAATTGTAATCTCTTTCTTTTCTTCTTGAGTGTGGTGAGAGGGTTGAACATATTAGGGCAAAGGTTCAACATTGATTTTGTCAATCTTGTAATTTTACCTGAGTTATATAGATTAGAATTTGTCCAGGTAACGTAGTCACTGTCATATACGTTGCCTTTATCTGTGCTTGGTGTTCGTTAGACAGGGGTTGGTTATCTCAGGCGGGTTGGCCTAAGTTTTCGCTGCGGTTAGTCTCAAACACGGTATCAGAGCGCTTGTCAGGTGCGTCCGATCCCAACATCTGGTATCACAGCCAGGTTCGCGAGAGAGAATGTGCAACAATGTCTACGGAGCAGACAAACACATATATGATTACCCTCACATAGGAGAACTGGGCAATTTAAAATCCAAGGATGGAGGATCTACCCTGATGCAAGGACTTACATGGTCCATTGGAGGACAATAGTGCCAAGTCATCGGACAAAGTTGCTGAAGACTATAAATGACTGGATCGAAAGGTCGCTGGATTCATTCACCAATGGCTGGACGACTCGAAGTTTTACTATGTGTCCATGGAGAGTTCAAAAAAAATATTATGGGAGAAGCTGCATTCGCTGTACAAAAGGAAGACGGTTGGCAACAAGGCATTTCTTATTTGCCAACTCGTCAACTCGAAGTACACGAAGGGTGTCCCGGTGGCACAACATCTTAACGATGTTCAGAGTATCATCAATCAACTGTCTGCGATGAAGATGATGATTGACGATGATCTTCAGGACCTTCTGCTTTTGAGTTCTCTGCCAGAAAGTTTGGAGGCGTTGGTGGTGTCGGTGAGCAACTTTGCGCCTGACGGAGTTGTCATGATAGAGGCAGTCAAAAGTAGCTTGCTGAATGAGGATGTCCGACGTAAGCAAGTTGAATCGCCGCAAGAGTCCTCTCTGGTTTCTTCCTACGGGAAGGGAAGACCCAAGTCACAAGCGAGGACAGAGAGAGTTCTCGGAATCTTGCTACTATGGACCGCAAGGACGGTTGCTATCACTGTTGTGAAATGGGTCATATCAAGGGGAACTGCATAAAGCTCAAAGCTGAAAAGGCCAAAGGCAAGGATGATCAGGAGAATCTCACGACTATGGGAGAAATCATCATCGCAGCAACAGACGCAGAGAAACCTTGTGGCAAGTGTCGTGACGGCGATTGGCTCATGGACATGGGGACGTCGTATTACTCCACTCCACATAGGAGGATCTTCACGTCATACCCTGGCAGCATCTTTGGACTTGTGAAGATGGGCAACAAGGAGACGGTTGTAGTTGTAGGCATCGGTGATATGCACTTGACAACGGAACTTGGTAAGAAGCTCATTCTCAAGGGTGTGCGACATTTACCTAGTTTGTACTACAACTTAGTTTCGGTAGAGAGGCTGTCGGATGATGGCTGTCACAGTTTGTTTGGAGACAAAGATTGGATGCTTACGGAGGATTCCCAACAGCTTGCTCGAGAAGATTTATGTTGTGGCATGTACATGCTCAAGCCGCTGAGCTGTACAGGCAGGTCACAGACATCGGATGGAGGCTCGAGGGGTGTTCGACGGGAGGTGGATCGTCGGGAACTTGTTGAGGAGGGTCTTTGAGATACTTTAAGGATTACGAAGTATTCGGTTCATTGAGACAAAGTGACAAATAATAATGAGTCAAAGATTGAGGGTCAGTATGTCGGTCCAATGACAGTTGGTCAGTCTCCAGGTGGGGGTTGTTCCACGGATCCAATTTTGGTGATGGGTGGTTTGTCAAAACTTTGCGGAGTGACATCGGTTTCAGAGTTTCAAATCCAGGAATGAGATTAATGTTTGCAGAAACTCAATCTGAGGCAGATGCATCTCATTCACACAGTTCTAGGGGAGCTGTGGGTTGTCATCAACGGCGTGCACAGTGCATGATGTTATGCTCGAAGGTGTATGTGTACGAGGGAGCTTCAATGTCGGACACGAAGGTTGTCACGCTCCGATCCCGAAGGACCGAAAGTCACCACTAGGCGTGATGTCGTGTGTAAGCACCATGATTTTTAGAATTTAATATTTTTGGTATTCTGAAATTATTGTAATTAAAGGAAAAATTTTATTTATTTTTAGCTAATTATAATATATAGTATTCATGAATTTATAATTATGTGTATTTAATTAATTATTAATATTGTACACAAAAATATATTTTTGGGTGTACAAATATTATTAGTGTATTGTATAATTTTTTTGGAATTTATTGAGGTCTAAAACTATTTTTAATGGCCACACACACACACACACACACACACACACACACACACATATATATATATATATATATATATATATATAAAGAAAAGAAAAAGAATAAAATAATTAAACCTAAACCCATTAACCCTACCCAAACCCAAATCCAAAACCTAAACTAACAACTCCTTTTCCCCCACGTACACAGTAACCCCCCCCCCCTCTCTCTCTCTCTCTCTCTCTCTATATATATATATATATATATATATATATATATATATATATATATATATAACAAAACCAAAACCCTAACCCTAACCCATCCCACGCCTTCACCACCACCCCCTCCGCCGGAGCGTCATCGATAGCCGTAGCGCCGGAGCGCGGCCGGCAGCAGCAGCAGTGCGCAAGCAGCTTTGCGGCCCTTCCTTCGTGCACAGCCTCCGCCCTCCTTGCTCGTCCGATTTGCGTCCCGTCTTCGCTGGTATGTTCACAACCTAACCCTCTAGGATTCCCTTCAAGTGGAACAAATTTAGGCACCCCGGTTTGATCGAAAAATCGACCGGAAGTTGGCCGAAAAACTGTTCGAAAACAGTTCAGAATTTTAGTCCAAGTACCCAATTTTCTACCAACTCGTTAATTATTTTTAAAATATAATTGAAGGGACTTCTTCACAATATAACCAAGATTTTTACTGTTTTATTAGTTTGCTTTAATGGTTAAACTATTCTTGTTCCAAAATGACTAAATACTTGTTTTTAAAATACCCAAAATCTCGCGATACGGGGTGCGTCCCGCCAAACGAGGCAACTTCGTCGTGTGCGAGTTGCATCGAAAGGCACGTATCGTCAACACGGACGTGTGGGCTTTCGCTGAACTTGATTTGGATGTGCGTGCACACCGAAATCAACGCGTATCTGTCAAAAAATAACGTATCAGTCTGTTCTGACACTCGCCATAACTTTATGTGTGCTTATCGTTTCGCAACGAAACTTATGCCATTGGATTCGTAGCGTTATGCTGGTCCTGTGGCCCAGGTTTGGTTCGATTCTGAGAACGTTGACGAAACATTATTTTGTGGGCCCCACGGTTCCACATAAAGGACGATTTTGTGATCGGCTTATCGGAATTCAGTTATGGATATTTCGTTGGGTTCGTGTCATTGTTCTGGACTCGTAGGCACTAAGTTTGACAAATTTGGAGAACTTTTTCTTCGGCACATTTTACGGTATAAAGTGGGCCACATATGGATCCCGCTTTGACCCAAAACTGTCAATTTTGTCCATGTGTTCAAATTGGACTTATGGGTAGTCAATCCTAGTTAGTTTTAGTATTCTGAGAATATTGGTGATGTTTGTTTCAGTATCCGGAGGTGTACGTGCAGATTCCACTTTCCCATGAGCAGTTGACGGAGTTCAGAACCCAAGCAAGTATACCTTGCCATGATGTATCACAGTTCCTTGCATTTATTATCTTATTTAGTTATTATAGTTATTTGATATGTGTGATGTGTATGTTTATCCTAGGACCGTGAGACGTTGCTTAGAGTCCGAACAAGATTCGGGTGTCGACGCCGTACGCGGCGTCGTGCAACGTCACTTAGAGAGTTGATTCCACGATCCTATTTTTACGTGCTTTCTTTACTAAGTACATCATACCCTAGGACACTTGACACTATTTTATGTGACAGAATATTTCTTGAGTTATTCATGGTGATTTTGTATAGGCTTACAGGATTCGTGATATGAGACTTGCATATTATATGGATATTATTATGACTCGTTGCACTAGCTAGAGGTCATGATCTTGCGTGTTATGGACATGAGACATTGTGGACATGAGACATGAGGTTACATTGGGTGGGGAAAGACACACCATACTACAGGCTGATTATTGATATATATAATATACTAATGGAGGTGCTTTGGCACATATACTGGAGTCGTGATACTACTGGAGGTACTTTGGCACATATACTGGAGTCGTGATACTACTTGCTGCTATGGGCTCCCCGACACAGAGCCTGTAGTAGTTTCAGCCTGAGTACAAGTGATTCTCTCACGTGCATATCACTTAGATGGTTACAGTAGTTTACCCTTGAGTATGTGGCATTATACTGTTTTACTTTTGGCATGCTATTTCTTGTACCTTGTTATGTCCCTCTGAGGACCTGGTCCCCTGCCAATTTTTACAGCATAGACGGTTACAGAGCCTTTGGAGTTGTTGATGGAGTTGTTTGTCTTGCAGGTATCGGTACCAGGTACTTATATCATATCTACCGGAGTTATGGTTATTTATCTATATTGTTTATTCATCTGCTAATGTAGCCTAGTTTTATAGACTCATATCTCTTTCTCGAGTCTATTCGAGTTTGTGTGTTACTGGGCGGCCGACTTTAGCATATGTAGCTCATTCTTGTGTATTTTGTTCATTGTGGATTAAGGCATAGATATTTATATTTACTTGATTATTTAGATAGTGACCATTATAATACAGCTTATACGTATTCGAGTTGGACCAGAGTCTGGTCGAATGCGTAGCTGGCATGTTACGTATTCCTAGTCCTACGTATTTTGGGACTGGGGCGTAACATCGTGCAAGCCTAAGTTACGCTTGCACAAGGCCAGGACTTGTACAATAACAAAATAAGCTATTCAGAGTTAGAAGCAGTGGCACAATATTGCAAATATTTGGATGAACACAATGTTATAAGAAAACAATCTCTGTATTGATAAATTTGAAATGATTGCAAGGCTCTCTGAATTACATATGATACATGAAAATTAGCTTACATCTCTTAAACATACAATGATATCGTTCCATACATTGCATCCCTTTATACAAAAGCATCTCAAAGCATCTCAACCATCTCAATGCATCTCAAGCATCGTCTCCTAATTTTCGGCTTCGGAGGATGAGGATCTGCTATCTCTTCGTACAATCCAGCACATGCGGACAAACTTGTGGGGGTCAACACTTTGGAGAAAGCACTGGTGAGGAACAAAAGCAATACCCTCTGAAACCATCACTAAGTGATCATGTGAGAAAATATTGCATATATTATTAGTGATCTTGCTACTTTTACCTACGTTCATTTCATGCGGTACATGATTCAAGAGTCCGGTTACTTCTTCTAAAAATATCTTTGAAAATACACATTTTATAATCAATTCATTCAAGCATACATTAGGGACAATTTCAATACATGATATCGATGTACTCTATCTTAAAGTGTACAACTTGTTTCGTGAGCCATATTCATTTCTTTTAAGGACAATAGCAATATTCTTTTATGCAGTTCTTTCTATGAGTATTATACTATCATTTCTTATGTGGCAACTTCTTTTCCATGAACATTTAGCATTATTGCATATGAACGGGATGGCAGCTTTTCATGTAAATAGAGACTATTTTTAGGAGCAGCATGTAATAAAAAATAATCAAATGATCGTCACTTATTCAGTGAATCTTACCCCCAGCCGGATGGTTATCCCTACAATAGACAAGTGTTAGAACGATTGCATAAACATATAGGTACGATTTTCTGTTCGTCTTTGCATCAAATGGTTACGCTTGCAAGAAGAAAAATCCTAGCATGCGACCTAACTACATGATGGTCTATGAAAAACCCATGAATAACAGTTGGGACATACAAGCCCATCTAACTAATAGACACAACACCCCACTAGATCGCAAGGACCGTCCCTCAGGGTGCTCTCATAATCTCTTCCGGGCCAATCGATTTCCAGTGCCTAAGGAATCGTCGAGAGACTATTACCTTGTGTACAAGTTATCCGAGACCAATGCATGAATATCAATTCTATCAGATAAACTCTACAATGCAAGCATTCGATGAACATCAGACTTTTCTATCATTTCTCTTCTTTTACTTAATAGCCACACCCCCAAGATCCCGTAGGACCGATCATCATGGTGCACTATTAATCTATTATATTTTCTAATAGTCACACCCCACTAGATCACAAGAACCATCTCTCAGGGTGCACTATTAGTCTCTTTTATTCTCTGTACAGACATGTCGTCATCTCTTTGCCATAATAGAGTTATTTATACAGTTTTTCTTTGCAGTACGATAAAGAAAAACATGTAAGCAGTCCATATTTAAGAAAGCATGATAACAGTTATCTATCTCTTGTAACTAAGTATGTAGCAAGTTCTACTCTTTCTATAGCATACGTTGTAGGGACATGTTCAAGCATTCTTTTACTCTTATTATTAGCAAGACAGTAGTTTGTTCGATAGTAGTGATAGTGTAACTTAGCATGTACTATTCTTCTTTTGGACTTAGCATAGTAAGGGTTCTTTCATTTGATGTCACATCCGATCCCAGATTTGGTATTTCTTGAATTTTTAGAATTTAATTTTTCTGATAATGTATTCCTGCTGTATTTCTCATATTGGTTTCTATTATTTTATTTATTGTTATTTTATGTTGTTGAGAGAGACTACACGAGATCAGTATAATACCCATTGGCATTTTCATAGACCCGGTTTAAGATCTGCATATAGAATGGACACCTTGTTTGGTTTATTTGATCGAACCCATGACTAAACCTCTTTCTTTCCTCTCTTAGTATATATATGAGTTTTTCTCTCTCTCCTCTCTTTCTTATTTATTTTTTATTTTCTTCTTCCTACTCTCCCTCAAGATTTCCCCTAACCCTAACCCTAGAGAGAAGTTGATGTCATTTGGACCATGAGAGGTAGAGGCTAGGAGCCACCCAAGGCAAGTACATCTTGCTCAATGGTAAAATCATAATTTTTTGGATTTTTTATATATGTTGTTTTAAAAAAATTGTATTTTATAAAAAAATATTCTTTTTGATTTGCTGATCATATTTAGTTCTTAGAGTTTTGGATTTTGATGTATAGATTTTTGTAGACCTGGATTTTAAGTTTAGGGTTTTTATGTATGTTCCATGAGTTTTTCTTAGTTTTGATCTATTAAAGCTTAGTATTTTTGAAAAATAGTTGTTCCTTATGTTAGAGCATTTTATTTCAAATATTTTGGCTTTTGATTCACTTAATTAAGAGTTAAAATGAAGTTTTTATGAAGAAAATAAATTGTAGGTTTTTTAGAGTTTCGGCCATGGCTGAACTTGCTATTGAAGAAGATGAAGTCTTCATGCGGCCAGCGAGCCATGCAGCCGAGAGTTCCATGCGGCCCGAGAGGTTATGCGGCCTAAACTCTTGCCGCATGCTGACAGCATGTGTCCATCTTGTTGGATGCATGACTGCTTATTTACACAAGTGTCCTTGAACATCTTGTATTTTCACTCGCTGAACGAATAAAAAATTCACTAAGTCCAAGAGTGAGTCCATGCGGCCAGTGGGTGCATGAGGCCAGTGTGTCCATAAGGCTAGTGGGTGCATGTGGCCAGAGAGCCCATGCGGCCAGTGGGCGTATGCGGCTAAGAATTCTTGTGTGCATTTTGTGTTCCTTTTTATTGTGTTTCATTTAGTAATTTTCTTTTAGTGATTTATTGTATGCTTCCTTATGTCCATACAAGTTTACGTTACCAGACCAGTTTATGTACTATTTTACAATCCTCACGACATCGTGGAAATATTTATATATGAAAATTATTGCATTTGGCATCAGAAAATCGAGTGTGAGTATTGTCCAATGTATCGTGAGTCACCGATATGTTAACTCGTGAAAAGCTCATAACTGTGACCCATCATTCTAGGGAAGTTCTCGAGTGTCCACGACTCGAGAACTTGAAATAATTTAGTAATGATTAAACAAGATAATATTTACCTAGATCATTGGGAGGAATAAATATTGCACTACCAGCTACCTCGATCTCCAAGGGTCCCATGCAGCATGGAACAACCCTGCTAGGCAAGGGCTCCATGATTGATCAAGTTTACGCGTGCTGCGGCACTACAAGTTGTTGTTTTGTATTTTAGTATATGGATTCTAGTATATGTTCCAATTACGTTTCAGTTTTAGTTATGTTACCAGACCATTTACCGATAAGTTTATGTTTACAAAAATCAGTTTCACTTACAAAATCTCCTTATGTCTACAAAATCAGTTCCATTTTAGAAAAATCTTTTGTTTATAAACCAATCTCATTTACAAAAATTTACTTATATCTTCAAAAGCCAGGTTATGCTTACTTTATGTGGTGTTATGCTATTAGTTATCTGCTTTAGTTCCTTATTCATCATTGTTTGTGATATGCATTATAAGTACTAAACAAGCGTGCCCTTGGTCATCCGGGTTAACTGTAGTGCCGGTGGTAGCGATATTCTTCAAGGCATGCATTTGTTAGTAACTAGTTTTGTGATAACCCTAGTTAGTTAATTATAGCAAGCCGTAGGCATGTTTGGCCGTGCAATGTTTGCCTATTCATTAAGCTCGCCCCTTTTTAATTTATTCTACGGCACGTGGTTAGGGTGCTAAGTCCTGCTCGGTTGAAGGTCTGCAACCCCAGTCCTTGTTTGGTTTAAAGGTTGTGGTCCCGATCCTGAGTAGTTCCTATGATCTATTTTCGCTCGTCGCCTTACTTTTATTTCTTCACTTATTATCAGTTATTTCAGTATTATTCTTGAGACATGTACGTTGGTATCGTACAAGTCTCGATCTGCATTTATTTCTTATATGTCTCTTTTGTTTACGTTTTGTTGTGTTTGGTCTATCACCTTGAGCTCCTTTGTGGTAATTGATGCTTGGTGTTCTGACCCCACTGGATGGTCAGGTTACCCCAAAGAGAATCAGGATCCATCGCCCTTCCAGCAAGATGGCTCACACTCGTAGGACTGTGGCCGAAGCTCGCGAGTGGGTTTCCTTCCTCCACCCCTCGTAGTGTTATTCCTTTTTGTGGTATTTTAGCAAGAGGCAGTGTTAGCCCCTTATTTTGATATCACTTCTCTGACTACGGTCAACATGATGTATATATTAG
This sequence comes from Iris macrosiphon, assembly GCA_036927795.1. NCBI lineage: Eukaryota > Viridiplantae > Streptophyta > Magnoliopsida > Asparagales > Iridaceae > Iris > Iris macrosiphon. The sequence goes on along the minus strand of JAYESA010000020.1, from coordinate 46,493,011 downwards.
ATCATGGCTGGTATATTAGATCATGTATATTTAAACTCTACTAGTGCAGTATTTTGTATCCACTAGCTTCATGATCATATATGACATATAATTTGGGATGCCTCTTTACTTTCATGTATGATATACTCTTGTACTTGTGTTTTTGGATTGAGATTATAGGATATATTGGCCTTAGGACTGACGTCATAGCATGTTAGAGTTCACTCATCTATCTTCTAGATAACCTTAACACATTGCGGCTTACTTTGGTATTCTGCAAGGTGTAGTTAGCCATGTCAGTCTCCGTATTTATCCAGTATTCTGGGAGTGGGGCATGACAAGGTTTTATTGGTGTCCCATGCAAGATCTGTTTTTCAGACTTGTAGGAGGACTCATCTTGTTAGAATCTTAATCCTCTACTTATCTTCGATTGAACTTCACTTGTAACCTGTACTTCTCGCCCTCCTTGAACTTCAAGCTTGCTTGATATGATTGTTTCATTCTCATCCCTTATTGATATTCTTGTGTCCTTATCCTTTAGGGACACTCAGCCTGCTCCTCCTTCTGAAGGCTCCGTTGCACCCATATCAGAAACGGTAACAAGTAAGAATCAGACCATGCCACAGAGTCAGGTGCCAGCACTGTCCCGTCACCTGCTTGCAACTCAGATTTCTTTTGTCTAGTTAGTTCCTCCAGCAGAGCCAGCCTTAATGGTTTCCTTAGTTCCACCCGTACAGTCGGCACAGTTTGACTCGAGTGTCCTTCTCACGATGATGAAAAATATGATAGAGTCCTAGCGGGAGCACAACCGTACCATCCAACAGAGTCTTCATTCTTTGTTAGAACTCAACAAGAAAAGTTTGTAGTGCCCTGATCCTGTTGTGGAGCACGGACTGGGCTAGTAGTTGAATGGCCAAGTCAGAATCAGAGAACGAGTAAACTTTGCCGGTATCGATTGGTCGGGATAAACAAATGGGGAGCCGTTCCTCGTTATAGGATGAAAAACTTAGAAGTTGCTCCCAAGATGCAGTGCATGGTATCTTGGGAAGTGAACTCCATATAAGGGTCTATGTCTCACCCGTGCGTTGTTGGTTTTCGATGCTGGTTTTCATATTGGTTTTATGATTTGCATTTTCGTGATTATTTTTTATGAACGTCTTTCATTGCATACATTCACTGTCTCGCATTTACATATCAAATTACTGAGAGAAAGAGAAGAAGGATCCTGAACCTTTGTTGGTGCCAATGCAGGTGAACTTGTGAACCAAGCTTGAAGTTGCGAAGAAGATCTCTTTTTCTCAACAATTCACCAACTAGTGAGTGACTTTGATCCTTCGATGAATCCTTTAGTCATCATGCTTAACAAAATGATCAATGATACCTAGCAAAGAACCCAGAAAGATAAGCAAGATAATAATCACATTACTATGAACTAGATTGTTGTAGTATAATTGATTATGTGGCAAAGACCCTAGACTGGGCGGTAAGTATGGTGGGCTGTGGCTAAGACAATCAATAAGACCTTGGACTGGGTGCTAAGTATGGTGGGTTGTGGCTAAGACAATCAATAAAATCCTGGACTGGGCGGTAAGTATGGTGGGCTGTGGCTAGGACAATCAATATGACTCTGCAATACTATATCAAGTTTCTGTATTTACATATTTTCTTCTACTAGTTAGTTGCATTCATTCATGGCCATAGACAAACTTGTGCACAAGGGATAGTTTCCTCGAAGCGGTGCACCGAGGCCATGGGACCGCTTCGTCCTAGGGAGAATATGGGTGCTAAGGTAATTGCATCGAAAGTTCAGGACCTTCAGTGAGGCTAGCTCCCTGCACTGAACGGGGCACTGAAATTCCAAGAATGTCATGATGGCTTGGCCAGTGACCTTCATATAGACAGGGTGGATGCTAATAATGTATTGTGCAGGCAGAGTAAGTTATTATTCATAAATAGGGATGGATGAACGACCGTGGGTAAGAATAACCAAATATGGTGATAAATATATGTATTCCTTATGTTCTTGAGATATGAATTGTTAATTGAACTTAAGGCAACATAGCAAGATAACAATAATAATTGTTGCTTTCACATATCTACTTAGTGTTAGATTTTTAGGTGAGATTGGTTGCGACCGCTCACCAGTACATGTTGCGTACTGACCCACGTTTGTGGGCATCTTCAGGTGTTGGGGATTTGGCTGCTGCGAGGAAACATTAAAGTTTTGGTCCGACTCTTTAGAATCCTTGCACTTAAAGCTTCCATGTGGCAAAAAAGACTCTAACTGAAGGTGGTCCATGATTTTTAATATTTCAATAAGGGATATGATGTATGGAGCAATGTTGTATCTCATTTCAATCTTTTTGTAAGTTTTAAGCCAAGTCTGGCATTTTTATCTCGGCAGTTCGAGGGCTTATGTTTTTATTTCAGAGAATTATTAATAAAAAGATTTTTAATTCAAATGTGTGTTCAATTTCTCTATGAATGATGTATACTCTATCTTCAAATATCTGTGTTACAAAATAAGCACAAGCACGCCTTGTGCAAGCGCAACCCCAGGCTTGTACGGTATCACGCCAAGCGAGGACGATGGATCTGCAGGACTAGGGTATGGGAAGCCCAAGCGAGGACGTTCGTTTCTGCGGAATCGGAGCATGATAGATTGGTATCAGAGCACATTTTTACTTCCTTTGGAACTTCTTGGTTTTGAGTTTTCAAAAAATGACACAAGTGATTGATTTTGATGCCTTGAATTTTTGTTGCTGCGAAATGAGATGCTCCATACAATAAGTCCATAATACTTTATTAGACTAACGTTTTCCTTCTATGTGGTACAGAAATGACGAATTATGGACAAGGGAACCCAAGTAGTTCGAGAGTGCCGACATCATCGGCCCCTTCGACAGATCGGATGGATCGAATGTTGCGCATGTTGAAAGTGCAACAAAAGTTGGGAGAGGCCCAACAGAGACAAATCAATGATTTACAACAGATGATGCAAACGATTGTAGATAATAATTCTAATACTACGCCTGCAGCTGCCCCAATTGTCCCTACTACAAGGACAGTGGACATCGTTGGGGCGGATGACACTCAACCGGCGAAGAAGAAAAGTTCTGCCACAGATATTGCAGAATTCAAGAAGATTTACAATATTTCGTTCAAGGGGACACAAGAAGCCACTGTCGCGGTGGATTGGGTAGCTGAAGTAGAGGAGCATCTTGAACTCCTCAACATAACTGGGCTTAAGATGGTGTCGTGCGTGCAATTGTTGTTGGTGTCTAATGCGCACTACTGTTGGCAAAGTCGGAAACGCATGCTTGCTAGAGCAAATGAGGCTACAAAGATTATGTGGCAGATGTTCAAGGAAGCCTTTCTGGAACAGTACTTTTTCTCAACGGAACAGCGCCAGAAAAAGCAAGAATTCAGCAAACTGGAGCAGGGTGATATGTTTGTGAAGAAGTATGAGGCAAAATTTTCCCGACTGTCTCAGTATTCCAGTACCAGATTTGCCGATGAAGCGGCCAAGGCTCATCGCTTTGAGCAGGGACTCAGGCCTGCTCTACAATCACAAGTGGTAATCCACAAGTATAAGACCTTCAAAGAATCTTTTGACTGCGCGAAGGAGCTGGATATACATTATCCTGCGCCAGCTCCGGTCGCCCCATCAGTGCATAATTACAACAATAAGCGATCAAACTCGTGAGGGAAGGTATGAGGCTCTGAAGTGCCAGAACAACGGTGGCATCTAGGGACACAACCAAGGTGGGGCGTACTGCTATAGGTGTCGCGGCAAGGGACACATCGCTAGTGATTGCCAAGTCACTGAGGGAGGGTGCTTTAAATGTGGCTGCCTGGGCCACAAGGCTTGGGAGTGCAAAGAAACGATCGCAAATCAAGGCCCTCAGCGTCAACAGCCTCCATAACAGAATCAACAGAATCGTGGGCAAGCCTCATAGATACCTCAGACTGGACAAAATCAGAATCAGAGAAACGGTACGCAAGGCCGAGTCTATGCTTTGACTCGTGAGGAGGCATTCGCTTCTGATACGGTCGTGACAGGTATATTGTAATTTAATAACATTCATGCACGTGTACTATTTGACTCTGGTGCTACCCATAGTTTCATATCTGCTAATTATGTAATGGAACATGCACTAAAAACATTTGTGTTAAATGTAAGACTTAGTGTTAGCACTCCGTTGGGGGTAAAGATGCCTGCTAACTTGATATGTAGGGATGGCTACATATGTATTAGGGGGGGAAACTTATCACTGGATGTCTTTGTTCTGAATATCAAGGATTATGATATTATTCTGGAAATGGATTGGCTTAGTGCTTGTGGTACGATGATTGATTGCGCGGGAAAGAGAGTTATATTTTGTCTACCAGGAGAGACAGAATTCTCGTACTCGTGCGGTGCGGCGTCGACCAAGCCATCCATGGTAATTTTTGTAACCACAAACCGACAGATGTTATATTCTGGTTGCGAAGGGTATTTGGCTTTTATTTGAGACACACGCAAGGAAGATGCCAACCCAGCTCTCACTGAAGTCGTGGCCGAATTTCCGGATGTGTTTCCGAATGAAATACCTGGAATGCCACCAGACCGTGAGATTGAGTTTTTCATCGATACATTTCCGAATACAAGACCGATCTCCAGAGCCTCGTACATGATGGCGCCTGCAGAATTAAAGGAACTGAAGGTCCAACTTCAGTAATTGTTGGATCGCGGATACATTCGCCCTAGTGTCTCTCCATGAGGAGCCCCAGTATTATTTGTTAAAAAGAAAGATGGTACGATACGGCTGTACATCGACTACTGTGAACTCAATAAAGCTACAGTTCGGAACAAGTATCCTCTACCTAGAATCGATGACCTTTCGATCAGCTCTAAGGTGCGACAGTATTTTTGAAGATTGATCTCCGCTCGGGTTACCATCAGTTGAAGATTAAGCCAGACGATGTTCCTAAGTCTGTATTTCGTAAGAGATATGGACACTACGAGTTTTTGGTTATGTCGGTTGGTTTAACCAATGCCCCTGTTGCCTTCATGGATATGATGAACCAAGTCTTCCGCCCCTACTTAGATAAGTTTGTGGTCGTGTTCGTCGATGATATCCTAATATATTCAAAGAGCAAGGAAGATCATACCGCCCATTTGGGAACAGTACTATAAACCCTACGAGAACACCAACTTTATGCCAAGCTTAGTAAATGTGAATTTTGGATGAGTAGCGTGTCATTCCTTGGGCACATTATCTCGTCGTAGGGTGTTTCGGTAGATCCGAAGAAAGTTGAGGCAGTGGTGGACTGGAAATAGCCCACGTCAGCTAGCGAAGTCCGAAGTTTCCTTGGTTTGGCAGGCTATTACAGAAAATTTGTGAAAGATTTTTTTAGAGTGGCATTGCCTCTGACTCGCCTCACCCACAAAGGAGTGACATTCAGGTGGACCGATGACTATGAATCCAGTTTTTAAGAATTGAAACGGCGCCTCGTGTTATCTCCAATCCTTGCACTTCAGGAAGGCGATGAGGGATTTCATATTTTCAGTGATGCATCGGGCCAAGGCTTGCGGTGTGTACTCATGCAAGGAGATAAAGTGATATCCTTTGCTACGAGACAACTTAAGCCACACGAAAAGAATTATCCTACTCATGATCTAGAATTGGCGACAATTGTATTCGCATTAAAATTATGGCGACACTACCTTTATGGTACGACCTGTAAGTTCTACACGGATCATCAGAGCCTCAAGTACATTTTCACCCAAAAGAAATTAAATTTATGGTAGAGGCTTTGGGTAGAACTCATTAAAGATTATAATTTATCAATAGATTATACTTCGGGCAAAGGCAATGTTGTGGCGGATGCATTGAGTCGAAAGTATATAGTGTCTCTATCGGTTGACAAACGGTTACTACGGGATTTGGAGGATATGGATATCGAACTCCGAGTTCGACACCGTGGGGTACAACTGGCTCAAATGGACCTTGAGCCGAGCTTGCTGGAACGAATCAAGTTAGCACAGAAGGATGATCTGTACCTGGAGAAAATGCGCGAGCTGACTTCAACAGAGAAGGCAACCGACTTTGTGGAAGACGAAAACAGAATATTGCGAGTAAAGGAAAGATTGTGTGTGCCTAACGATACAGAGCTTCGGAAGAAGATATTAACGGAAGCGCACTATGCAAGTTATACACTACATCCGGGAAGTACCAAAATGTATAAGGACTTGCGCACAAACTTCTGGTGGCACGGTATGAAGAAAGATGTGGCGCTCTTTGTGTCTTAATGTATGGCCTGTCAACAAGTGAAAGCAGAACACCAAAGACCAGGCGGGGAGATGTAGAACCTCCATATTCCATTGTAGAAATGGGATCATATTTCCATGGATTTCATAGTTGGCTTGTCGAAGACGCAGCAAGGGAATGATGCGATTTGGGTAATCGTGGATAGATTAACCAAGTCGGCATATTTTATCACGATCAAGATCTCCTGGGGTATCGATCGGTTGGCTCAGCTATATTTGGATAAAGTAGTACGACTACACGATGTGCCAGCTTCAATTGTGTCAGATCGGGATGGCAGATTTGTATCACGATTTTGGAGCAATCTACAGGCAACGCTAGGCACACGATTGCATTTTAGCTATGCGTATCATGCTCAGACTGACGGCCGGACTGAACGGGTTAACCAAATTTTGGAGGATATGCTAAACCTATGTGCGTAGATCTAAAAACAAGTTGGGATAGTCACTTGCCGCTAGCATAATTTGTCTACAACAAAAGTTACCAATAGAGCATTGAGATGGCACCATATGAAGCATTGTACGGGCGGAAGTGCTGGTCACCGATCTGCTGGAATAAAGTCGGGGTGCGGCAAGCATTTGGGCTGGAATTGATAGAACAGGCAGTCGTAAAAATTCGCATAATTCGAGAGAAGTTAAAAGTGACACAAAGTCGACAAAAGAGTTACGCGGATATTCATCGACGATTGTTAGAGTTCACGATCAAGGACATATATTCTTGAAGGTGTCTCCGATGCGTGGAATTATGCGGTTAGGCGCAAAAGGGAAGCTGAGCCCTCGGTTCGTCGGTCTGTTTGAGATTTTTAAGAGAGTGGGTCCAGTCGCCTACCAGATCGTGCTACCACCATCGTTGGCTAAAGTGCACGATATATTTCATGTTTCTCAACTAGAAAGTACGTGCATGATCCAAGTCACGTGGTGGACTTCGGTCAATTGGGACTGCAGGCCGACTTGTCTTACGTGGAGGAACATATTCAAATCTTGGATAGGAAAGAGAAGGTGTTAAGGAATCGAGTTGTTACCTTGGTTTACGTGCTTTGGCGCAACCACTCCGTCGATGAGTCAACATAGGAACTCGAAGATGATATGAGAAAAAGGTTTCCTTCGTTATTAGATTTTGGAGGTGAATTTTATTTTAAGTTTTGGGGACGAAATTTTTTGTTAGTGTATTAATATGTAGTGCCCTGATCCTGTTGCGAAGCACGGACTGGGCTAGCGGCTGAATGGCCGAGTCAGAATCAGAGAATGGGGAAACTTTGCCGGTATTGATTGATCGGGACAAACAAACGGTGCGTCATTCCTCGTTATGGGATAGAATTCTTAGAAGTTGCTCCCAAGACGCAGTGCATGATGTCTTAGGGAGTGAACTCCATATAAGGGTCTATGACTCAAGACCTGTGCGCTGTTTATTTTTGATGTTGGTTTTCACTGTTGGTTTTATGATTTGCATTTTCGTGATTGTTTTCGATGAACGGCTTTCATTGCATGCATTCACTGTCTCACATTTACATATCTAATTACTAAAAGAAAGAGAAGAATGATCTTGAACCTTTGTTGGTGCCAATGTAGGTGAACTTGTGAACCAAGCTTGAAGTTGCGAAGAAGATCTCTCTTTCTCAGTAATTCACTAACTAGTGAGTGACTTCGATCTTTCGATGAATCATTTAGTCATCATGCTTAACAAAATGATCAATGATACGTAGCAAAGAACCCAGAAAGATAAGCAAGATAATAATCATATTACTATGAACTGGACTGTTGTAGTATAATTGATTATGTGGCAAAGACCCTGGAGTGGGTTGTAATTATGGTGGACTGTGGCTAAGACAATCAATAAGACCCTGGACTGGGCGGTAAGTATGGTGGGATGTGGCTAAGACAATCAATATGACTCTGAAATACTATATCAAGTTTTTGTATTTGTATGTGTTTCTTCTACTAGCTACTTGCATTCATGCATGGTCATAGACAAACTTGTGCACAAGGGGTAGGTTCCTCGAAGCGGTGCACCGAGGCCATAGGACCGCTTTGTCCTAGGTGGAACGTGGGTGCTAAAGTAATTGCATCGGAAGTTCAGGACTTTCAGTGAGGCTAGCTCCCTGCACTAAATGGGGCACTAAAATTCTAAGAACATCATGATGGCTTGGCCAGTGACCTTCATATAGACATGGTACATGCTAATAATGTCTTGTACAGGCAGAGTAAGTTATTATTCATACATGGATGGCTGAACGACCGTGGGTAAAAATTACCAAATATGGTGATAAACATATGTGTTCCTTATGTTCTTGAGATATGAATTATTAATTGAACTTAAGGAAAATAGCAAGATCACAATAATAACTGTTGCTTTCACATATCTACTTAGTATTGACTTTTTAAGTGAGATTGGTTGTGGTCGCTCACCGGTACATTTTGCGTACTGAATCACGTTTGTGGGCATCTTCAGGTTCTGGGGATTTGGCTGCTGCGAGGGAACATTGAAGGTTTTGGTCGGACACTTTAGAAGCCTTACACTTGAAGCTTCCAAGTGGAAAAAAGACTCTAACTGAAGTGGTCCATCAGTTTTAATATTTCAATAAAGGATATGATATATGGAGCAATGTTGTATCTCATTTCAATCTTTCTGTAAGTTGTAAGCCAAGTCTGGCATTTTTATCTCGGCCGTTCGAGGGCCTTATATTTTTTTATTTCAGAGATTTATCAATAAAGAGTTATTTCCATTTCAAATGTGTGTTCATTTTCTCTATGAATGATGTATACTCTATCTTCAAATATCTGTGTTACAAAATAAGCATGAGCATGCCTTGTGCAAGCGCAACCCCAGGCTTGTACGATATCACGTCAAGCGGGGACGACGGCTCTGCAGGACCGGGGTATGGGAAGCCCAAGCGAGGACGTTCGGTTCTGCAGAATCGGGACGTGACATAGTTTAAAAGAAAATGAGTATATAGTCAGGGGGACTACATCAATAACTGAGGGTCGTAAGAGGAGTCGTGCACCCATGTAATGTAGCGCCCCGTTCCTCCTATTCGAGGAGCGCGGCTAAGAAACACAAGACGGTATCGTTCGATCGGGATAGATTGAATTAAGAACTCGTCCTCGTTATGGATTTGTTTCTTCGGAATCGATTCCCATATTCAGTGGACCGCGCCCCAAGGATCGGCTTAGCGGCAGAGTCAGGAGGGACCTCTCCGCTGCTATCTTTTATTGCTTCGATTTTCGATGTCGCTTGTTGCTTTTGTGCTTTGAGTTGGTTTTGGGATTTGCTTATTTTCCTTGAACGATTTCGATGGTTTTTATTGTTTACGTTCATTGAACTGCATTCTATTCCGAGATTGGAAAGAGAGAAAAAAGTATTAATCGAGCTGTTCGTGTGCAGGTGAACGAGCAGTAGGCGGCTTGCGAGCGGAGTCGTGAAGCGCCTCTTTCCTTCTCCTTTCCAACATCTAAGTGAGTGGCTACCAACCCGATTAGCTAGCCTTGCTTCCAAGCTTCACTCCTTCGCCCCGATCAAACGATACCAAGTAATAATAAAAGAGATCAAGATAAAAAGGGAATAGACTTAAAAATATTGCTTGTCAACTAAACTTATGAACGGTTATCATCCTGCATGCTAGTTCGTTTATAACTGTTCTATGAATCGTGCTAAGTATGGAAATATATGCTTGTTATGAAATAAACTGTCAGGATGACTATGCAAAACTGTTATACTATGGAACAAATTCTATGAGTGCTCTTGATCACGGACAACTTGTGCACAAGGTATGTTATGAGTTCCGCGAACGGTCACCGGGGCGCCGGGACCGATCCGATCCGGACGGAACGTATGTATAGTCGTATGTTATGGGGCAAAGTGTTATGCAGCGGGGCTCGCCACCTGCGTTGTATATCATTTGTGTCTTGAGACTATAACCCGTCCCTTCGTGGCATCAAGCCAGTGATCCTATGTATATTTAAACCTGTTGCATACTAACTTGTGCCTTCGTTTCAGGAAAGGCATGGTAAGTATTGTGCAGGTAATTCAGGCTGGCAGGTAAAATCCACCGAACGGTGGCACGTTCATTTTCAGTAAATTCTATATGCTGCTTACTTGTAAATGAACTAAGGCAAGAATAGAAATCCATAAATATTCATGCTTCATTTAAAACAACGTGTTGATTGGTATAGTTCGGCTAGCTCGTCTTCACCAGCATGTTTCGATATGCTGACCCTCGTTGAAACAGGTTCTCCGTACTAAGGCGAACCGAGCGAGGAGCCGAAGTCGTCTTCCCGATCCAGTCCAGCTGTTAGCGCACCTTCACCGCGCCCTTGAAGCATTTTGAAGACCGGAGCTTGCAACTCTTCATACACAAATGCAGCTCCGTGGCAAAGCTATCCTCCAGCCTGGAGGTCTATATCTTTTGAATTTTAGTAAAGGGATATAATGTACAGGACTGCTATCTCATTTTGAGTCATCTCTTTTGTAAGCCATTCGGCATATTAGCTAACTCGTTCAAGAGTTTGTAATAGATGTTCATTATCAATAAAGAGAACTTTTCTATGTTTCAAATCTGTGTTTCAAATTATCTGCGTACTCTGAATATGTGCTTGCTATGCAAATCATTAAAGCCTTGTGCGGGCGCAAACCCAGGCCCGCACGGCGGTCACGATTCGGGGGACGCCTCAACGATTCTAAGAAATCGGGTCGTGACATGTAAGGATCTTTATTTCAGCATCCCTCACCAGTATTAGCTTACATTCATTCGTATCATTATCCGGAGGCTCCAGTCGTATGTTCCTTCTGAGGGAAGGTAGGACACACCAGTATAACATGTCGGAGGGCTAATCACCTATGCCTTCTATGTGGAGCACTCGATCATATGATTGCTTCCTGTCCACGACTATCACCCGGACGGCAAGCAGTGCCCCAAACTTCGATACCAAAATATCACCCGCAAAAGCACCCGACAGAACCAGAAGGGTGTACCTACTGTGGGAAGATGGGGCATTTTAGATCATATTGTTGGAAGATAAATGGGCGATGTTCTCACTATTCAGCTATAGGTCATACAGTTAAAAATTGCCTAAAATTGTCGCCTCAAGAACGACCAGCTACGTCTGGCATGCCATATCAGACATTTCAGTTACCTCGATTATCAAAACCTGTATTGGTGGACCAAGATGAGCCAATACTAATAGTACAGCTGTTGGTGCAGCAACCTCTACCATCTCGAGCTCAGAGGGTCAGGTAACGCAGAACGCAGTTGTATGCAGTTTCAGGGGCAGTTTCAATATCCTATCCAGCATGAGGGTAGTACCTCAAGGGTTGTAAGTAGCTTCTTCATGATTTCATCTCAGATGTGTTTTTTTAGTCATCCAGGCGTTGGTATTATATCTTGGGTTCTTGTCGATGGCCTTGTATTCCACCATGTCTGGAGTACAACGGTTAGCTCGACTTAATCGGCGAATGGAGGCGAGTTTTTCGTACAACTCTTCTACATGCGTATTTCGTGATACGTGATATCTATGATATGTTCCGACTGTGAAGGTAAGTCCTGGATTAGAGTCATGTCCTCGGTATAGTCATTGGTACCAACTAACTGCTAGGCTTGGCTCTTATCCATTTTGTGAGTCAGCATAGGCAAGCGAGGACGAATTCATATTTAACTGACTCAAGGGTATATGCATTCATATGCCTCCATCCCCCCCCCCACGTGTTGCTTTTGTGCAATTATTTATTAGTTACTTCTGCAGCTATCTTTTCTATTTCAGTTATTTGCTTAGTATAATCATTTCAATTGTGATTTGATTTTATGAGCTTTCTCGTATGTTCTATCTCGACAAGCCTTGGTAAAATTTTGAGGATGGAATTTTTCTAAGGAGGGTAGAGATGTCACACCCAATCCCAGATTTGGTATTTCTTAAATTTCTAGAATTTAATTTTTCCTGATAATGTATTCCTACTGTATTTCTCATATTGGTTCCTGTTATTTTATTTATTATTATTTCTTGTCGTTGAGAGAGACTACCCGAGACTAGTAGAATACCCATTGGCATTGCCATAGACCTGGTTTAGGATCTGCATGTAGAATGGATACCTGGTTCGGTTTATTTGATCGAATCCATGGCTAAACCTCTTCTCTCCTCTCTTAGTATATAAGTGAGCTTTTCTCTCTCTATCCTCTCTTTCTTCTTCATTTTTTATTTCCTTCTTCCCCCTTTCCCTCAAGCTTCCCCCTAACCCTAACCCTAGGGAGAAGTTGATGTGACTTGGACCGTGAGAGGCAGAGGCTAGAAGCCACCCAAGGCAAGTACATCTTGCTCAATGGTGAAGTCATGAATTTTTTTATTATTTATATATGTTGTTTTTAAGAAATATATTTGATGAAAAATATTCTCCTTGAGTTGCTGATCATATTTAGTTCTTGGAGTTTTAGATTTTGATGTATAGATTTTGTAGATTTGAGTTTTAAGTTTAGGGTTTTTATGTGTGTTCCATGAGTTTTTCTTGGTTTTGATCTATTAAAACTTAATGTTTTTAAAAAAAATAGTTGTTTCTTATGTTAGAGCATTTTATTTCGAGCATTGTCTTTTGATTCACTTAATTTGGAGTTAAAATAAAAAAATTATGAAGAAAATAATTTTTTAGTTTTTTTGAGTTTCGGCCATGGCTGAACTTGCTGTTGGAGAAGACGAAGTCTTCATGCGGCAAGCGAGCCTTGCGGCCGAGAGTACCATGCGGCCTGAGAGGGTTATGCGGCCTGAACTCTTGCCATATGTTGACAGCATGTGTCCATCTTGTTGGACGCATGACTGCTTATTTATACAGGTGTCCTTGAACACCTTGTGTTTTCACTCACTGAACGAATAAAAATTTTGCTAAGTCCAAGAGTGAGTCCATGCGGACAGTGGGTGCATGCGGCCAGAGAGTCCATGCGGCCGTATGCGGCCAGGAATTCTTGTGTGCATTTTGTGTTCCTTTTTTTCATTTAGTAATTTCCTTTCAGTGATTTATTGTAGTGTTCTTCCTTATGTCGATACAAGTTTACGTTACTAGACCAGTTTATGTACTATTTCATAATCCTCACGACACTGTAGAAATATTTGTGTATGAAAATCTATTGCATTTGGCATCGGGCAATCGAGTGTGAGTATTGCCCAATGTATCGCAAGTTGTGGATATGATAACTAGTAAAAAGCTCGTAACCGTGATCCGTCATTCTAGGGTAGTTCTCGAGTGTCCACAACTCGAGAACTTGAAATAATTTAGTAATGATTAAATAAGATAATATTTACCTAGATCATTGGGAGGGAAGAATATTGCGCTACCGGCTACCCCGATCCCCAAGGGCCCCATGCAGCATGGAACAACCCTACTAGGCAAGGGCTCCATGAATGACCAAGTTTACACATGCTGCGGTACTACAAGTTGTTGTTTTGTGTTTTAGTATATGCATTCCAGTATATGTTCCAGTTATATTTCAGTTTCAGTTATGTTACCAGACCATTTACCGATAAGTTTATGTTTACAAAAATCAATTTTACTTACAAAATCTCCTTATGTCTACAAAATTAGTTCCATTTTACAAAAACCTTTTGTTTATAAAACCAATCTCATTTACAAAAAAATATTTATATCTTCAAAAGCCAGTTTATGCTTACTTTATGTTGTATTATGCTATCAGTTATCTGCATTAGTTCCTTATCCATCATTGTTTGTGATATGCATTATAAGTATTAGACAAGCGTACCCTTGGCCATCCGGGTTAACTGCAGTGTCGGTGGTAGCGATATTCTTCAAAGCATATATTTGTTAGTAACTAGGTTTGTGATAACACTAGTTAGTTAATTATAGCAAGCCATAGGCATGTTTGGTCGTGCAATGTTTGTCTATTCATTAAGCTCGCCCTTTTTTAATTTATTCTTCGACGCGTGGTTAGGGTGCTAAGTTCTGCTTGAGTGAAGTTCTGCAACCCCGGTCCTTGTTTCTTTTAAGGTTTGTGGTTCCGATACAGAGTAGTTCCTATGCTCTCTTGCCGCTCGTCGCCTTACTTTCATTTATGCACTTATTATCAGTTCTTCCAGTATTATTCTTGAGATAAGTACGTTGGTACCGTACAAGTCTCAATCTGCATTTATTTCTTATATGTCTCTTTTGCTTATGTTTTGATGTGTTTATTCTATCATATTGAGCTCCTTTGTGGTACTTGTTGCTTGGGGTTCTGACTCTACTGGCTTTGCATGACCAGGTTACCCCGAAGAGAATCAGGATCCACCGCCCTTCCAGCAAGATGGCTCACACTCGTAGGACTGCGTCTGAATCTCGCGAGTGGGTTTCCTGTCACTACCCAATTCTAGAAAATAGGGTTTTTTTTATTTTATTTTGATAAATAGTGGTTTGTATTTAATTAATTATATTTATATTTATTTAGTGCTTGTAATATTTTTTTAATGATTGTTTTAGGGTTTGGCTAGCCTGGACCCATGTCAGACCCTAGTGGACCCATGTCCGACCCATTCCACACCCTTGTGAGAATTATTTTGGGGCTTAGAAATATTTATTATATTTTTAGAAGGTTAGTTGGAGAGATTTGGAGTTAGTTTGAGTATTTTTGGAACCCGAAACCCAAAACCGAGTTTTGGGAGGGCATTTTGGTCATTTGGACTTAGTGGAACCCCTTTATTAGCATGGCCGGCCCTATTTCCTACCCACATCCGACCAAACACAGCAGCAGCCCCCATTCCCTTTGTATTCTTCTTCTTCTTCACTTCTTCTTCTTCTCCACTTCTTCTTTCTTCTTCCTTCTTCTTCAAAGTAAGTTCCTCTTCCATTTTTCTTCTTTCTTCTTTTATTTCTTCTTCCTTAAGCTAACCCTAACCTTATATTTTCTCTAACCTAGATGTGTGGAGCCTAGACTTTGTGTGGAGGCTAGTTTTGGTGGCTTAGAGCTTGAGGGAGGTGATTTCTAGGGGTTGTGAGACTTTGGCCTTGGGATTCCAACTCCCAAGAGGTAAAACCTAACTTTCCCCTTCCTAATTATTTTTGTGTAGTATAATTAGTGTTGTAGAACCCTCCTAGACCCTAACCCTACCCGTAGGAGGAAGTTGGAACTAGTTTGGGTGAGTTTAGAGACGTTGACATTAGGTTTTGTGTCAAATTCGGGTGGAATCCGAATTTGGCCCAATTTTGGGTGATGTCCTAGGTTAGATGGACCTAGGTAGACATTGTCGGGTGTCTAGAGGGTGAGTGCGTGTCTCCGTTTGGACACGGGAAGTCGTGTCGCAGAGAAACGGGCATTTCGGGCGAAATTGGGGCTTTTCGTCGTCGCCGATTCTAAGTACGTGCGCGTTTCCGCCACGGGCCTAGAATCGACGCGGGAGCACATTTTCTAGGATCTAGACATCGTGTAGAGCGCGTGGGTAAATTTTGGGCCGATTCCGAGTTCGTTTGGTGTGCATTTCAGGAGATTTTCCGAGCCGTGCACCACGTGTTCGTCGAAATGACCGAACGGCCATTTCGACTTGGTTTCCTTGTTTCGGGTTTGTGCGCGCGTTGGGTCAGTATCGGGGAGTGTGTGCTAGAGTTTTCGAGTTATATTTTATATATTTTAAGGTATTGGTGAGTGTCAGGGTCGTTGGACGTGAGTGGGGCGTGTGGTTTGGGTGTTGTTGTGTGTTGTGTTGTGTTAGTGTATAGGTATCTATATATATATATATTTATATATATATGTATGTGTGTTTATGTATATATATTTATATATATATGTGTGTATTTATATCTATGTGCTTGTGTGTGTATATGTCTATGTGTATATATATATATATATATATGTATATGTGTAAGTGTGCTTGTGTGTGTGTATATGTATATATATATTTTGGGTATATGTATATATATATATATAGTTGAGAGTGTGTGTAGATATATATATATATTAAGTGTATATATATATGTAGCTATGTATATATATTTATGTGTGTGTGTGTTGTTAGTGTTGTGAGTGTGTGTGTGTATTAGTGTGTGAGTGTGTTAGTGTGTGTGTTAGAGTGTGTAGATGAGTGTGAATATATATAGATATCTAGTTGATATATATATAGATATATATGTATGTATATATATATAGAGAGAGTGATATATATATATATATATATATATATATATATATATATATATATATATATATATATATGTAGGTGTGTGTGTGTGTTGTGGTTTGGGGGGGGGGGGGGGGCAGCAAGCCAACAGCAAAGGCAGCAGCAGCAGGGAGCTGCAGCAGCAGCAGCAAGGCTGCAGTGGCAGCAGCAGCATCATCAGCAAGAGCAGCAGCATCAGCAGTAGCATGGAGCAGCAGTAGCAGCCCAGTTAAGCCCCAGCAGCAGCTAGAATAGCAGGGAGAGGGTGAGGAATAGATAAGGAGATAGATTGATATATAGATAAGTAGATAGCTAAGTAGATATATCAATAGATAGATAGTTAGGTAGATAAGATAAATACATAGATAGATGGCTAGATTAATAGATAGATACCTAGGTATTTAGATAGATAGATACTAGATAGGTAGATAACTAGATACTTAGATATACCTATCTAAGATATAGATATCTATATACCTATAAGTTATATATATATATATATGTTATGTTAGGTAAGATAATGGTATTGGGTATATGTGATGTGGATATATATGTATATAGGTAGATACCTACTTAGATATATATAAATATGATAGATATATATATTACCTAGCCTAGATTTATAACTAGGTGTATAATTAGTAGCTAGACAGCTAGCTAGAGGGGTTTTAGAGCGAAACCTCAATACCTTGAGATACCGAGGTATCTCAATACCTTGAGATATTCAAGGTATTGAGTTTCGAGCGGGGTATTTGAGCATTAGCCTAGGAAATGTCTTGGAATGATTTTTGTATGTTTATATATATATAATTACGCGTGCTAGCATAGGTTTTAGCGGGTTTAGGCGGGGTGCGTGGCCTAGGGTGAGGTATCGGATACCGAGGGTATCCCGGTATCTCGATTAGGCGAGTTTGTGAGTTTAGTAGCTTAATGAGCTCGGTTTGACCTAGAATTTCAGGGGCACCCTAGTTTGACCTAGCTTTGACCATAATTGTCCTCGTTGACCGTAAAAGTCAACGTTTGACCTAGTTTTGACCTAGAGTTGACTTTTTGGACCCTGGGTTGACTTTTTGACCCAATTTTCACCGGTTTGACCCGTTCGACCTAGAATAGCCCTAGAAGCCTGTTTTTAATTATTTTATATCAGTTTAAATGCTTAGAACCCTGTTTAATCCTTGTTTTTCGCATTAGGTCCCTGCGACACCGGTCCGGATCTCGATCCTCATCAGTTGCTCAGGACATCAGGCGAGTACCTACCTCTGATAGTTTCCATTTCATGATAGCGTTTATATCACTTGTTCTAGCACTGTAATACTTGATTCTGACATATTGTTACACGAGCTGGTACTAGTGGATCCCGTCATGAGATGCTATCCCCCTTACCGTGTTCAGCGGGTACTCTATCACGTGTATTTCATCATGTGCTTCGGGTATTGATTCTCATGTGCTATCATGTGCTTATTGTGCTCTCGCCTTCGTGTGCGCGAGCTATTATCATGTACGTAGCGTGTTGTGGTTGGATCCAATGGTATTAGTGGGGGAGGGGAGTAGTGAGTTGGTTATGTGATCAAAGCCAAACAGTATTCATGTGTATGTCGGTTATGCAACTCACGCATAACGGAGTTATCTTAGTGTTTTTCATGTGCAACCTAAGCCGATCACATAACGAACTTGTGCTCAAGGCACTTAGCTAGTATTCATGTTTCTCACCTACAGTTACTTTTCCAGTACTTGTATTGTTCTCCAGTTTATATTGCAGCTACTTATTGTGCTCCAGCATATATTTATTTCCTGTGCATCTTGATTACTTTTCTATTGCTCGTCATATACACCTTACCATGCATTTGGAGTTGCTTTCAGAGTTATGTACTTCGCTCCAGTCCTGACTGGGCATATTTTTTCCAGAGGATCCTGAGGACTATTGCCCTACGTTCTACGGGCCTGGTGTTGACGACTGTTGTGACCCCGTGATCGAGGAGGAGTGCGCCGAGGAGACGCCGATAGCACCCTAGTTAGCTAGGTGGGTTTCCTGGGTTATTTCCAGTGGTTTGTATTTTGGATGACTGTACTTATTCTTTCGATGCTGTGATGTTGTAGCTATTTGTAGACTTGGACTGTATTATTTTGGATTGTCTTGCTCTCTTGGTTCTGTTTCTTTGTTTATATCATATCGTGCTTATATTCTTCCTCTAGATTTTGTGATTGAGATCATTGATATATATATATTGCGTGGTTGCCTCCTTTGGGAGAGGATTTTATATATATATTGCGTGGTTTTGCCCTCCTTTTGGAGAGGTCATGCCGGATTTTTCAGTGAGATATAGATAGATATGGTTGACCTAGAACGGACCTTTACAGCGTTCTACCACCGATTCTGCGGCGTAGGCTGGACGTACCCACGGCTCATGCCCGATTTTCGGGTGCGGGTCGTGACATTTCCTTCCTCCACCCCTCATAGTGTTATTCCTTTTTGTGGTGTTTTAGCTAGAGACAGTGTTAGCCCCTTATTTTGAGATTACTTCTCTGACTACGGTCAACATGATGTATATATTAGACCATGGCTGGTATATTAGATCATGTATATTTAAACTCTACTAGTGCAGCATTTTGTATTCACTAGCTTCATGATCATATGTGACATGTAATTTGGGACGCCTCTTTACTTTCATGTATGGTATACTCGTGTACTTGTTTGTTGGATTAAGATTATAGGATATGTTGGCTTTAGGACTGATGTCATAGCATGCTAGAGTTCACCTATCTGTCTTCTAGACAACCTTAACACATTGCGGCTTACTTTCGATATTCTGCAAGGTGCGGTTGGCCATATCAGTCCCCATATTTATCTAGTATTCTGAGAGTGGGGCGTGACATTTGACAAGCATACAAGTTCTCTTCTTAAGCACACAAGTTCATGTTATATTCTTCTTCTTTATGAACATTACTCTTAGCACATGTAAGCCCTATCATTTTGAAATAGGGATAATTTGGTACTTTTTAATTTATTGTATTTAATATTTTAAAGTATTAATATATAAAATCCTTTTTTTATATATGATACTTTGCCATGGCTTGGATATTTGGAGCAATGCACAACATTTTTTGTTCCAAAAAATTTATATTACTAATCTTGATTGTAACTAATATATTTGAAACATAGAAGTTGTATTTGTTTGATCTCCTCCATGCTCCAAAAATATTGACAAACATCTAGAACTACGGTTACGGTAAAACTGCTACCTTTTGACTAGAACTTGACCCAAACCAAACCCAAACACATGTAGGCATATAGTGCACCCAAATACCTCCATGTATATATATATATATATATATATATATATATATATATATATATATATATATATATATATATATATATATATATATATATATATATTTATTTATTTATTTATAGAATTTTTATTTATAGAAAGTGTCATAGGTGTCATCGTAGTTGGCCTAACTACCTAAGTACCCAAGATCCTAACCAACCAAATCTGAATCCTAACAAATAACCCCCACACGTTTTTTTTATTCCACAATACATCCCACATATAAAATATATCCACAAAATTTGAGCAAATCAATTAAAGATTTAAATCCCACATTTTCAAATTAGGAAACCCCTAGTTTGTTGCATATTCCTATCTTTGGATCAAACCAAATCCTAAGTGAATATTTTGTGACAATCTCCTAATTTAAATTTTATCCTCTTACCATATTAAGACTCTACAAAATCTTACCCACATATTTTTAAATATTAAATCAAATCCTAACCGCCCACATATTTAAACTACATATATTTATCAACTCCCCAACACTTAAACCTAATTATTAGGTTCGGTCCCCCTTTTTCTCTCTCACAAAAAAAACTCCTTCCTCACGTTCTCTCCCTCTTCTACTTCTTTTCCTCTTCCTCTCTCCTTCCAAACAGGCCACAACTCCACAAAAATCCCAAACCGAACCCCCTTTTGGCCAAATATTGGCTGCTGATTGCAGCAGCAGTTTAGACCCCTCCACAGCATCAAAAAACCCTAAAAATCCTATATTTACATAATAATTTAAGTCCCAAAGGGCCTCGTCAAGTTTGTGAGGTTTGGAGTTCGTTTGGTACTCCGTTTGGCCGTAGTCGCAAAAAAGATCCCTACCGTAATCGAAATCGCGTAAGTTTTCCAACTTTATTTTTTCCCCTATTTTTCATGAATAAAATCTTTTGTAAATTTATATTAATGATAGATGATGTTTAGAATTAGTTCCCTACATTATATCTATATTTTTACGTACAAAAACTACCCCAAACCAATGAACAACCTTGACACGGACACGCCGCATCAAGACTAGTTATAGTTCTTTGATAGTTGTTATATTTTACTGAAGTAAATAAATTTCAAAAATTAATGTATATTATTCCAAAATATTTAATATATTAATTTCTTATTTAATCATATTTGGATGCCAACATGGAGGTTGTATGTCAAGGCTACGTGCCAAAGTTGGTTAGAATGACTAGTTGTCGTCCAAAGCAAATAATGGCATGCAATGTCGATGTTTGGTTATTTTTGATTATTTAGAAATAATTTTAGATTATTAATTATGATTAATTTATTAATAAATGATGTTAAAATATATGATTAAGAGGTTCCATGCATTTTAGATGAATATGATAGCAATGGTCCAAGTTTTGCAACATCGATACGTTCCTACGTACATATAGGACTACGTGTAGCCAAAAATATGTAAGTTCCTATAAGTACGTGTGGTATGTGGATGTAGACACCCTCACAACATATTTTGAGAGTGGCATAGCACGTGTATCTTGGCACGTTGCTCAATGCTACACAACTATTGGATTGTTCGACAAGAACGTCAACTGAAAGTTGAGGTTGTGCAACGATCTTTTGTGTTGTCCTAGAGTAGTTAGCGTGTATGGTTATTGATTAGAATATATTTAACAGGGCATCTTGGATCTGTTACTCTTCCAGCAGTGGACGTCGGACAGACAATATCGCAGCCAGAGACAGCAGACAAGTGTACATTGCCATGATGTATCAAAGTTTCTTGCCTTAATTATCTTATTTAGTTATTATAGTTATTTGAATGGTTGATGTGTGTGTTTACCCTAGGGCTGTGAGACGTTGCTTAGCGTCCGAACAAGATTTGAGTGTCGACGTCGTACACGGAGTCGAGTAACGTCACTTAGAGAGTTAATACCACGATCCTATTTCACATGCTTGTATCCTTGCACGTCAGACCGTAGGACACTATTTTATGTGACAGAATTATTCTTGAGGTATTCATGGTGATTCTGTATAGGATTACAGGACTCGTGATATAATACTTATATATTTTATACATATATTATTATGACTCGTTGTACTAGCTAGAGGTCCTAATCTTGCGTGTTATGGACATGAGACGTCGTGGACATGAGACGTGAGGTTACATTGGGTGGGCAGAGATACACCATACTACAGGCTGATTATGTTTATATATATATATATATATATATATATATATATATATATATATATATATATATATATATATATACTATGTTACTGGAGGTGCCTTAGACTCTGTCCCAAATCTTTGGCACATTTACTGTCCCTACGAGATATTACTTGTTGTTATTGGCTCCCCGACAAAGAGCCTGTAGTAATTTTAGCATGTGTTCGAGTGATGTTCTCATGTGCATATCACTTAGATGGTTACAGTAGTTAACCCTTGAGTATGTGGCATTATACTGTTTTACTTTGGCATATTATTTCTTGTACCTTGTTACATCCCTCTTAGGAACTTGTCCCTTGCCAGTTTTGCAGTATAGATCGTTGTGGAGCCTGTCTGGAGTTGCTGATTTGGGTTGCTTTGCCATGTGGGCATTGGTACCAGGTACTTATATTATTTCTACCAGAGTTATGCTATTCATTTATATTATTGATTCATCTACTGATGTAGCCTAGTTTTTATAGACTCATATTTATTTCTCGAGTCTATTCGAGCTTGTGTGTTACTGGACGGCCAACTTTAGTACATATAGCTCATTCTTGTTGTATTTTGTTCATTGTGGATTGAGGCATAGATATTTATATTTACTGGATTATCTAGATAATGACTATTATAATACAGCTTATACGTATTCGAGTCGGACCAGAGTCTGGTCGAATGTGTAGCTGGCATGTTACGTATTTCTAGTCCTACGTATTTTGGGACTGGGGCGTTACAACACAAGCATTTATAAAATTAGATTCTTTATTATCCGTGAAAGAATCAGAAAGTGAAGTTATGTCCACTCACCAAGATCATTCGTCTTCTATTTCGACAAGAGAAACTCTTCGTGAAGGCTTTCTCTCGAGCCAGTAAACCGATATCTCTTATACATAGTGCCATCGTGGAGCGGAGCACCATAAAGGTGAGCAGGTTCATGAGTCTGAATCTCGAGGGAGTCGCATCGTTCGCTTGGTTAGGTCAACCATGGGTGAAGAAGCTCGTCGGAACGGTAGTACGTTCTGGTAGAAGGCGAAAGTCTGGGACAAGCAACCAAGACTCACGATGAGGCTGATCATCAGGGACTTCGGTCTTGGTCGTTTCATTGATGTTGACAGGATCCCATTGGTGCAGGAGGTGTTACGCATGGCATTTAGCGTCGACATGACTATCGATGAGCTGGAGACGAAGGAAGACGCAAAGCATCTCGGGGATCAGAGATTGGTGACATGGGGGAACAAAAACTCTATCGCGGGACGACATGCATGGAGTCTAGTTGAGGAGCCATGGGGTCAACACCCTCTCATCAGACTGAAGAGGGAGTATGTTGGGTCCAGTTTGAATTGTTAAGAGCAAATTTTGGAGCTCAAATATGGTAAAAGATTTGATTTGATGTAATTAAAAAATCTACATTAATTTGATCAGATTTCAAATTTGTATCAAATATTTAATTTGATCATATTTGAACGTCTGTAATTGGTGTTTCTTATTTTAGATAATGTGTTTCCTATTTAGGAATTTCTTTGACGTAAACTAGGGTTTATCATCCTATTTATATGGGTGAGGGTGGAGGCACAAAGAATATAGCACAAAATGTGAAGATTCGGGGTGCTCGTCCATAAAAAATCTAAGAGAAAGTTTATGATTTGCTCTTAGGGTTCGCCATCCAAGACAGAAGGAAGAGAAAATCTGATCGATGAGTCATCTCCTTCGTTCAAAAAAATTGCTACTGTTGGTGAGTGATTTCAATTGTAATCTCTTTCTTTTTTAGTGTGGTTGAGGGGGTTGAACATATTAGAGCAAATGTTCACCTGGATTATATAGATTGGAATTTGTCCATATGACGTGTAGTGCCCCGCTCCGCGTAGGCACTATGTACAAGTGGGATCGCCTTGCTTGCTCGAACGGAAGTCTTCTCGGAGAGTTCCTGACCGATTAATCAATGTGAGTGGGCAGAACTGCATTCTCTGATTCTTGTACGACTTAATAATGAATCTGAGTTTTTGAATGCTTGTTTGCTTAAGAAGAGTGTTTTCATAAGAGATTGATAGAACCGACTCAGTATGCTAATAAGAGAACTCACATAGCTTGTCATCGAAACGAATCTGCTGCCTAACTAAGAGAATATGAATGCTTATCAGAATAAGATAGAACCATTGCTATGCTAAAGAGAATAAGAAATATTGCATGCTTAGAAACACCGACACAGCTATTGACCGAACCTTTGCTATGTTAAGAAAGATAAGTAAATGAATAATTCGAATATGTCCCTTTGAATATGCTAAGAATGAGATAGTTTTTGCATACTAAGATATGAATCAATCGTGCTTGCCTTTATATGTTTCGTTTGTCTGTCTGCTATATTGATCTGCTAAGTGAAAATGTGTGAGTGCTGTGACTAATAGTACGCCCTGAGGATACGGCTCGCAAGGGTCTAGTGGGGTGTGCTATTAGTAATGTGATAAGATGTGCTTCGTTTCGATAAGATGTGTTTCGCTAAGACCGCATATGTTTAGCTTGATCATTGTTTTGCTTGAACTATGTGTTTTTGTCATTGCATTGGTCTCGGACAACTTGTGCACAAGGTCTTGTCTCTCGAACGGTTCCTGGGGCACTGGGAACCGCTCGGTCCGGAAGAGATTTTGGATCGCCCTGAGGTATACGGCCCGTAAGGGGGTCTAGTGGGGCGATATGTCTATTAGTGTGGTGCAGAACCCATGATGTCACAGCTGCTTGCACTCGGGTGTGTTGGTGAAGAGCTGAACCTTGAGTCACAGCTGCCGACACCCGCGCGTGCTAGTGAAGAGCTGAACCTTGGGCAACTGCTGCTAATCATGGGGCAACCCATGGACCGTCATATAGATAGGGCGCATGCTAGGTTTACCTTCTTGCATACCTATCATTTGTGACACCAAGTATTTTGATACATAAGTTATGAATATGCAAATGTGGCTAACTTGTGTGTCTGCTGCAGGGATAACCGTTCGGCTATGGGGTAAGAAATATAAGTTTATGCTTAAGTCTGCTCGTTCATTTTGTCTGCATCGTAGAGATTATATAATAGAGCTTCATGCATTGCATCGGTCAGACAATGACTATTAGTGCAGAGCTGAACCTCGGTCACAGCTGCTAATAGAATCAGAATGTGAGTCATTGGATAGCTGGATTACCGCTGCCAATCCTGAGTTTCTCGGGGACCGAAATCATATAGATGTGTCTGCTTATGTGCTAATGAATACATGATATGTTTGCCTCGATTCGATATGTTCAGTCTGCTAGATAAGCTTTGCCCCAAGAGTTAGTTTTGTGTTGCACAATATATGCTGCGCACTACACGATACCGCGCTGTCCCAATTCGTATGCTTATAGTTTGAATGTGCAAAACTGTTTCAAAGTTATGTTTTCAAAAGATGTAATCTGACTAATAGTTCTGAACAGCATGAAACGAACTTAGGTAAAAGTAGCAAGATCACTAGTAATGAAATGTTTTGCCACATGATTACTTAGTGTGGGTTTCAGGGGGTGTAGCTTCTGTTCAGTTGTTTTATCTCACCAGTACTTGCATAAAGTGCTGACCCACCAACAGTTTGCTTGTTCTCAGGTGCTCGTTCGTCCGAGGAAGCGATAGCCGTGCCTCATCCCAAGGAACCGGAAATCTGGAGTCGATGCCTGGAGCCGCATCGAGTTGTGCCTGTTTTGAGTTGCATTTGTATAGAGGGACATAATGTATGGAACGGTGTTATTGTAATCGAGAGAAGAGTGCTTGAGCGATCTGTAACCTCGGCCATGCGCCGCTTGTAACCATTTTGATTATCAATAAAAAGAGCCTATTTTCTTATGCCATTGTGTTCTTTACTTTTCTGCAATGTTATGTGCCGCTGCTTCAGTATCGAATAGCTTACTTGCCCTTGTATCAAAGCTTTGGCCTTGTGCAAGCGCATCTTAGGCTTGCACGGCATCACGTCCTGATGAGAACGATTGTCCTGCGGGAGAACTAACGTGGTGATTCACGTTCAGTAGGGACTATCGGGCTCGCGGGAGATTGGGGCGTGACATGACGTAGTCACCTTCATATACGTTGTCTTTATCCGTGCTTGGTGTTCGTTAGACAGGGATTGATTATCTCAGATGTATTGGCCTTATTTTTCGCTGTGGTTAGTCTCAGACACGGTATCAGAGCATTTGTAGGACGTATTTGATCTCAACAAAGAACTCTCTTTTGATTGCCTCCTTAATGACCTCAAGCACAAAATGAACTTTGCAAGGTGTATCTGATCCCAACAAAGAACTCTCTCTTGATTGCCTCCTTAATGACCTCAAGCATAAAATGAACTTACGCCTCCACCAAACAGTTCTAGAGGTGTAGGCAACCCTTAAATATAATCACCAAACTTTTCCAAAGTCAGAAACAATCTTAATCGTCGATATATATTACCTTTGATCTCAACCGCACACAGAAATCACAAGGCTCGACCCAAGCATTATACTGATAGTACGTATGCGTATATTGTGTAGGAGATTTTGCTACCCTCCCAACTTGTTGAAACAAAATATGCACATATTAATTGGGATACTGACAATATATTGCTAGTGAATTTGCTAATATTATTTTGGCTAAAAAAATAACCATGTATCAGGTGTTAAATTCTCCCTGATTTCTCTTAAATATTTCTCCATTTTTAACTCATAATTACGCCGGAAATCAACTTTAAATCAGCTGAAATAAGCTTAGAGTTTGAACATACTGTTAAAATTTCAAGCTTATAGAAACTAGGTCTGAAACCTTGAAATGTGTGTTTTAAGTAAAAAAAAATATATATAGAGAGAGAGAGAGAAAATTTCGTGTTCCATTAATGACAACTAACAAAACAAGACCTAAATACAAGAAGATAACTTAAAAAGGATTTGTTAATTGTGTCATAAAGACACATATTAACATATTGATAAATGTATATTTTATATTTATAATTATACTAGCTAGCATATTTATCAATGCAAAATATGTATTATTAAATATACTGGTAGAAGTACGAAAATAAAATATACATTCATCAATGTATTAATATATGTCCTTAGAGCATATGTTAACACCCAATTTAAAAAAGTTCAAGATATAAACTCTCAATAAAAACTTAGAAAACTTGTAGAACAATGTGTCGACTACTATTGTAGCTAGAATCAATGATCTTGGTATTATTTTTCTTGATGTACAGTCTTTTCTAAAATTTAAAAATAAGATGACAATATTGCAAAGATCACAAGATTAGTGCCAAATAACTTACAAATATTGGTATTGGTCCCTGTAAGTGGCTAGTCTCATTGTAAATCGAGCACCGCACCACTTCCCATAAGTGATCCGATTCCTCGACAAATGAACACTTGGATTCCTGTTGGTGGCTCAAAACCTTGTAATGTTGACCCATAAGAGCTCGAACTAGTCAACTATTCGAACTCGAGCTTAATAAGAAATTATGAATCAGAAACACATAAAACACTTGAAATATGTAGATGACACCATTGAGGAGAAGACAAAGATATTTGAGTGAGTTCATGAACAGTTCTACACATACTACGAGATGAGTTGCGTCTGAAACTGCAACCACGTGGTAAGTTCTGATTAATTTTTTTGTCTACGTTAGCAGAAAGTTGACGTCATTGGTTTTGTTCCGATCAATAGCAGGATGACACGTGGCATCTCGATTTCAGCTGCAGTCTCCCACTTATGTTTTATTGACTTTGCTTCGGCCAATAGGAGGATGACCCGTGGCAGCTCGACTTTTCCTGAGTTCATCGATCTTTTTCTCCTCATCAAATTCGCTCTCATCGGTTGATTTTGTTGGAATCCAGTCTGGATTTGGTAAATTTTGGAGTCCAAATATGGTCAAAGATTTAATTTGATATAATTTAAAAATCTACGTTAAATGTAAGATTTGATTAGATTTCAAATTTGTATAAAATATTTAATCTAACCATATTTGGACGTTCATAATTGGTGCTATTTTAGGTATAATAGAATTCTTATTTTAGGGTTTCCTATTTAGAAAATCTTATTATTACCTAAAATATGATTTCTTATCCTATAAATATAGGAGGAGGGTGAAGGTACAAAGCATGCACAAATGTAGAGATTCGAGGTGCTCGTCTACAAGAAAATCTAAGAAAAAATCCGTAATTTGCTCTTAGGGTTCTTCTACATACAAGACAGAAAGAAGAAGAGGTCTAATCGAGTAGTCGTCAACTTCGGTTAGAAAAATTACTACGGGCTGGTGAGTGATTTCAATTGTAATCTTTGTCGTTCCTTCTTGAATGTGGTGAGAGAGTTGAATCTATTAGGACAAAGAGTTTCAACATTAGTTTTTTTTTTTTTTTCAATCTTGTAATTTCATCTGAGTTATAAAGGTTAAAATTTGTCCAGATGACGTAGTCGTCGTCATATACTTGTCTTCATCTGTGCTTGATGTTGATAAATTAGTTGGTTATCTCAGGTGGATTGACAAACGCATCCGCGACGCTTTCAACAGATTTGATGTGACATTGTCTCCACCGATCCTCAGCCTCCGGAGAGGGACAGCCCCGTCTTGTACCAATTTGAGATCCTTCCTCTTTTCAAAGATATGTTAGTCGTTTTCAGCCGGACTTCCCTTTCGACAACCACCCGGCCCCAATGCAATGGTACAAAACTCAATGCCTCCCACTTGGAATCAACGGAAAATAAACAACAAAGTTCCCTTCCCCCTAGGCTCTAGCTACCTGCCTTTGTTGTCATAAACATGCATGCGTGTAACTCGCCAAACTCAATAACCTAACCTTTCATCAATGCAATGCACATTACATAGCAAGTAACAAACAGTAAAAACAAAAACAGAAAAAAAAAAAATATATATATATATATATATATATATATATGAGTGTGTGAGTGAGTGAGTGAGAGAGACATGAGAGTGAGGGAAGCATTGGATTCCTTGGATGCTGATAGAAAAAGGCATAGCAGTGCACGTTGAGCTTGCAGGGATGCATTAATATATATGCCATCATGCTCTCTTCTTCACGACAATCACTAAATTCCCATCACCTATCTATACTATTTCCTTTCTTTCTTTCATAAGTAAGCCATGTTAATTAGAATAAGATTAAGAGAGGCATCTCTAGCTGAGTTGTTTATTAATTTCCACGTGCGTGGGCTTGATCATTTTCTTCTTGTTTATAATTGATGGACTTGGGATCAGCAAAGAAAGAAAGAAAAAGAAAAAAAAAAAAGGACAAATCGAGAAAGCATGCAAGCCGGACTTAATTGTGACTCGGAAGCCGATCTCTCTTACGTATTTGACAACAAGAGATCTCCAGAACAGGTTCCATCGGTCGGCATCAAGAATGCGACAGTATGATTAATCGTCCACTGTTTTTTTGCTACATCAGTCCAGTGTGTCGGCAATCGGATTCCCTTTCTCAAATATGTGCCGGAAACAATACGAAGCGGCGGAGCAGAATTTTAGTTTATTCCGCATTGAACTACTATAAAAATATTGTAAAATTGTGACGGAGGTTTTCGTTCTTAATATGACATTCTGTTGCTAAACAGTAATGGCGATGGAAAATCGACAAAAAAGTTCCGTCGCTATACTATATGTCGTCGTTTTATTTTCGTCGCTAAGACGTCTCTGTTTCGACCAATCATCGGCCAACTTAGCGACGAACCAGTGCCATGTAACTTTGTCGCCAACTCAGTGATGTCATTAGCAACGAAAATAGCGATTGACTATGATATTCTTTTTGTATCAGAGTGTCACACCCGTTTCCAGATTTGATATTTCTTGAATTTCTGATATTCAAATTTATTTTTCTCGTAATGTATTTCTGCTGCATTTGTATGATATTTTCTGTCATTTGTATTATTCCTGTTGAGAAAGACTACCCGAGACCCGTAGAATAGTCATTGGCATTGCCATAAATCCGGTTTAGGGTTCGCATGTAGACTGGACATCTGATTTGGTTCATCTTGGTTGAACCCATAGCTAAACCATCCCTCTCCCCTTATATATATATATATATATATATATATATATATATATATATATATATATATATATATATATATATAAGTGTTTTCTCTCTCCTCCCTTTCATTATTTATTTTACTCTTTCCACTTTCTTTCTTCTTTCTCCTTCCTTTGCTCCTTTCGTGCAAATCCTAACCCTAGGAAGAAGTTGCTGTGACTTGGACCGTGAGAGGTAAAGGCTAAGAAGCCACTTCAGGCAAGTACATCTTGCGCAAGAGAAGAACCATGGATTTATGCATGCTTTTAGTTCTTAATATTTCATGTTTATTTCTATCTCATATTGTTGAGACCGAGCACCCATTCATCTTTAATACTTGTTATTCTTGATTTTCTTTGTTAGAATTGCATAGACCTGAGTTTGGATCTATGGGTTCACTTTTATTTTTCTGGGGTTTGATCTCCCAAAACTTTGTGTTTTATAACACTAATTAGCTCATAGTGTAGAGCACCATATTTTATATAACTTGTCTTTTGGTCGTGCTTGATTTCGAGTCCAGCTAAGTTCGGTGTTGAAACGTGATATGATACGTATACCAAAATGGTTGACTGGAGAAGAAGAACAGTGCTCTGTGAAGAGTATGCAAGAGAACCCATTTGACATAGAAATACGTATGTTTTACTTTGGACGCATTGGTGTGCTGTCACAACTCTTCGTGCGTCATAATCATACTGCACTCAGTCTCTAAGCAAAAGTGCGCTAGTCACACTCCTTGAGTCAGTGGCGCACTTTCGAGAGAAAATCCAGTTGGCGCACTTTGGTGCGTATTCAATCAAAGTTCTCTCCGGAAAACCAATAGAAAGTGCGCCCTAGTCAGTCAGCGCACTTTCTTTGTGTTTGACAATCTGGCGTACTTTTCTATGTTTTGTCAGCCGGCACACTTTTCTTACGTTTGGTCTGCTCGCGCACTTTCTTCCATCTTCGTTCCTTAGGGACGAAGCTTTGGTTGGTTTCTCGATTTATGTGTTATTAATTTGTGTGCTCCTCGACTGGCGATGTTACACCCCACTCCCAGAATACTGAGTAAATACGAGGACTGACATGGCCAACCACACCTTGCATAATACCGAAGTAAGCTGCAATGTGCTAAGGTTGTCTAGAAGACAAATGGGTGGACTATAGCATGCTTTGACGTCAGTCCTAAGGCCTACAAATCATAATATCTTAATCCATCAATACAAGTACAAGAGTATATCATATATGAAAGTAAAAAAGATATCCCAAATTACATACCACATATGAAGATGAAGCTAGTGAATACAAAATGTTGCACTAGCAGAGTAAGATTATACATGATAATATATCAGTCATGGTCTAATACATACACCATGTTGACCGAAGTTAGAGAAGTGATCTCAAAATAAGGGGCTAACACTGCCTCTTGCTAAAATACCATAAAAGAAAATAACACTACGAGGGGTGGAGGAAGGAAACCCACTCGCGAACTTCGGCCACAGTCCTACGAGTGTGAGCCATCTTGCTGGAAGTGCAGTAGACCCTGGTTCTCCTCGGGGTAATCTGGCTATACAAAACCAGTGGGATTAGGACCCCAAGAAACAAGTACCACAAATGAGCTCAAGGTGATAGACCAAATACATCACAACGTTAAGCAAAAAAGAGACTTATAAAAAAAATACGGATCAAGACTTGTACGGTACCAATATATTTGTCTCAAATAATATACTGGAAGAACCGATAACAAGTGCTATAAAGGAAAGTAAGGCGACGAGCGGCAATAGGACATAGGGACTACTCTGGATTGGGACCACAAACCTTAAACCAAATAAGGATCAGAGTTACAGACTTTCACCCGAGCAGAACTTTGTACTCTAACCATGCGCCAAGAGAAATAAAACTAGAAGAGCGAGCTATAAATGAAAGTAACAACATTCATTGTACGGCCAAACAGCTCTACGGCTTGCTACAATTAACTAGCTAGGGTTGTCACATGCCTTAATTACTAAATGCATATTTTAAGAATATTGCTATCATCGATACTGCATTCAACCCGGATGGCCAAGGGTACGCTTGTCAAGTAAACTTAAATGCACATTCAACATCACTACAACATAACTTGTTACTTTGTCATAAACAGAAATTGAACTTGTAAGCATAAACTTAAACTTGTAATCATAAACTTGCTTTATAAACATAAACTTGTATATAAACTTGTCTCGTAAGTGCCGCAGCACGCGTAAACTTGGTCAGTCATGGAGCCCTTGCCTAGCAGGGTTGATCCATGTTGCATGGAGCCCTTAGAGATCGGGGTAGCCGGTAGCACAATATTTTTTTCTCCCAATGATATAGATAAATCTTATCTTGTTTAATCATTACTAAATTATTTTGATTTCTCGAGTCATGGACACTTGAGAACTCCCTAGAATGATGAGTCGCGAGTACGAGCTTTTCACAAGATATCGTACTCGTGACACGCGATACATTAGGCAATACTTACACTCGATTGTCCGATGCCAAATAAAATAGATTTTCATACACAAATATTTCCACGGTGTCGTGAGGATTATGAACTTGTATATAAACTTGTCTCATGAACTATATGCAAAACTTGTCTGGTAACATAAACTTATATCAACAGAAGAAGCACACAACAATAATCACTAAAATAAATTACTAAATAAACATAATTAAAAGAAACACAAAATGTGCACAAGGATTCCTGGCCGCATGCGCCCACTGGCCGTATGGACTCACTAGCCGCATGCACCCATTGGCTGCATGGACTCACTGGCCGCATGCACTCACTAGCTGCATGGACTCACTGTCACCCCCACATTCCTAGATGAGGGTATTTTTGTACTTTGCATATATTTATTTTTAGTGAATTAAATATTTATTTATATTGTGCTAGTAATTAATTTTGTGTTGGTGCTACTTATTTATAGTTACTAGGCAAGCTTATTATTATACTAGTGGACCCAAATTAGTTTAGTCATGACATATTGAATCCAACATTGGACTAGGTCCAATTAGACCCATTCCCTTAGTTAATTAAGAGAATAGATTAATTTGCATTAGTTTAGAGACTTTTCAATATAGCCCTCCCTAATTATTCCTCATAACAAACTAGTAGGGACATGGTGGACATTTCATGTTGCTTGGAAAGGGGAAAGAGAGGGGCCGGCCATATAAGGAGTTTTCCTTCTCTATCTTCATTTTATTTCATTCATTCTAGATCCCCAATTGTGTTCATCCCCAATTAATTTCATTCCTCCACCAAATTCAACATAATTTACTCTCATTTTCATCAATTAAAGAGCATTGAAGCCTGGATTGCAAGGAGAACTTGGAGAAGGAGCTATTGGCAATGAGCTTGTGTCCGGATCGTGTCTAATTGAGCAATTTATTGGAAATCCATCTTCTAATAGGTATAAATCTAAATTTTCCTCTAATTTAGGTTCTAATTCATGCATTTGACCATTAGAACCCCTTTCATGGCATAGGACTACCTATAGGAAGAAGATCTAGGCTCTATTGACCTCTATTGTGACTTTTACATAGGTTTTTGTGGCCAATTTAGGGAAATTACGAGATTGATGCACCAAGTATGTGTCTTGAGACTAATTTAGCCTAATTAGACTTGGATCGGGGTTGTGAAACTAGCTACGTGTCCACAATTGGATACGAGTAGGCCGTATCACGATACAGTATGATACGGGACTCATTTTGGGTGATTTGTGCTAATTTCTTTCAATTCTTATTGTAACTGGTTATAATAGTTATTATTATATGTAATTGATGTGTAGGAATTTGAATCATGGAGAATTGAGAGTTTTGATATTTTATTTGGGTAGGAATCATAGTGTATTACATCATTGCTCATTAAGTGTTTATTTTAATGCTCTAGAGTGAGTGTTATATATATATATATATATATATAGGTGCTTATATGAATTGGTGGGTGTGCTCTATATGAGGTATGCCGGGGATAGTTGACAGTGAGTGTAGTAGGTGTGTAGCTGTGTTTACAGTTGACAGGCAGTGTTGAGGTTCAGATCAGTTGGGGCAGTTCAATAGGTAGGAATTAACAGTGTATGTTTAGGGATGTTGGGTTATAAGTGAATCAGTGAAGGGATATCTGTGAGTATAGGATATGGGGGTATCTTGGTGTCAGTACAGATATTTGTGTGTGTTTGAGTGTTTATGGGTTATTGTGTATTTTATCGTGTTTGTATGTAGATAAAAGGGAATATGTGATGTGCATGCGGGAATGTATTGCAGTTGCAACATGAAGTATGGAGTGCACTGTTTGTAGTATGACAGCGTGACCTGGTATGGGAATCAGTTAGTAGGTAGCAGCCACTTAGCTTTGCATTATAGTACAAGTTGCACTGAGGTGTACTCAGGTTTGGGATGAAGAAACATCAAGGTATACAGATTACATTAGAGGTACATGTCCAGCAGTAAGGAAAATTATGGGTGTTCGGTTCATAGAGTATTAGGAATAAATGGATGAGCACTAAGGCATTTGAATTAGTAAAAAGTTGCTTGTAGGCTTTTAAGGCTCGGGTATTGACCCTAGCAGCATATTTTGCCATATATGGAGAGCATGGGTCTGTGGTGCTTGTTGCAGGCCTCGGATTGAAGCTTGGGCACTGAAGCTAGATACTGAGTCACCTGTATTAGTAGGAAGGGGTCAGTGATGCTATGGTTTAAAATCTGTCACAAACTTGTGATGTACAAGAATGAACCTGTGTGCAGGTTGCACAGGAAGTAGGTGAGGGTATCAACTTGGTGTATCACTAATGCTTGTGTCCAGATTTAAGGGTACTATTAGGTAAGGGGTATATGTATTAGAGTATGTGAAGAGGAGTTAAGAGTGCTAGTGTGATACACATGCCTCAATGAGAGGGGAAAGTAGACTGTGTATGTACACAGTATGTGTGCCTATAGATATAAGTTGTGTGTGTGATAGAGTTTAGATACTGTTGTCACAGTAACTGTGCAGTGACAATAGGTGCAATGGTGTAGGGGTCTGATGCCTATTTGTATTAGTGTGAGAGTAGTGCATTGGGTGTGAGGGAGAGAGTAACATCAATTGGGGATTGGGTAGTAGCAGTAGGTGTTCTAGTGTTAGTAAAGAAGGGTATAGAGAGGGTAAGTGTCTGATACTCGAGAATATCAGTGAGGGTGCTAAGTGTTGGTTTCTTGAATGTGTTTTAGAGTCCCTTAGCCAATGTGGTTCTACAGGAACTGTACACATTAGAGAGGATGAGAATTAGAGTTTCATTATAGCAGTGTGCACATTTAATTAGTGCACTGCAGTGAACTGGGAAAGGATTAGTAATGCATATATGCACTAGGTGGAGTTGGTCAAGGGTGTCAACTGCAGGGGGCTTGGTATTAGTAAGAGGATAAAGGTTAGAATTATGAGTGAATGTAAGGTTGATGTATCAGTCATAGGGATTGGAGGGCTAGGTATTTGTCAAATGTAGTGTTATGTGGAATGATATGAGAAGAGGAAAGAGTGGGTAAGTCAAGGAGTGTCTAGGTGTATCCTGGAAGTGTGTATCAGTGAGTGAGGTAGGTATCTAAAGGCTAATTTGGGTATAAGTTTGAGTTTCTAATATGGTAGAGGTGTTAATACTTAGTATCTATAATTAAGCAGTAGGTAGATGTCAAGTTAAGGTATTGTAGTTTGATTATATCAAGATACCAGTGGGGGATAAGGTAAGTGTTAGATTGAGGGTAAATATACTAAGATATTATAGAATACTATTAATACATGTATAATCTAAATTTAGATATCTCTACTTAGTGTTTGATACCTATTATAGCTTAGTATATAAGGTATTGATCTAGAAAACCTAATTTAGTAAGATATCAACCTAGTTGGCTAGTTTGATTAATATTGACCTAGATAAACTAGTATGGACTTAGGCATGGCCTAGAAACATCATCATTAGTTAGTTAATCATGCATATACTTCCAATTCATCAATTAACACTATTATTTCATATTTATGACCTTGTGACTCCAGTTTGATTATTGATCCTCACACATTGCTCAGGACCACAGACGAGTATATTCTCTGATAGTTTCTATTGTTTGATAATTACTATAATACACGTATTTAGAAATATTTTACTTGATTCTGACACAGTGGTTACACAGACTGGTACTATATGGATCATGTTAGGAGATGTCATCCAATTATCGTGTACTTTGGATACTCCTTCACATGTACTTTATCATGTACATCGGGTATTCCTTGTTCTTGTATTCATTCGTGTACATTCGTGTTCTTCGTGTACACATATTATATTCGTGTTCGTGACGTATCATGATCGGATCCATGAGTATTGGTTGGGGCAGGAGAAGTGCTGGATAGATATGTGATCAAACCTTGAATATTATATTACATCATATAGACAACGGCTAATCTTAAATGATTGTGTTCCTTATAGACAACAACTAATCTTAAATGATTGTATTCCTTGTATACAACAGCCAATCATACTGATCATATGATTGTGTTATTGGGCGTGTTAGTAGATCTTGATAACCCAAACCGATCACATATCTAACTAGTATTTCAAACACTTAGTGTAGTTATAGTTATTCTCTATATTCTAGTTCACTGCCTTTATTCTATTTTATTGTGATCAGTTTATACCATGTTGCTTTAGATTATCTGTCTCTTTCTTCCATAGTATGATATTGTTTCATTGTTTCTCATTTTGTATTACATTCTCTATTTTTATTTATAGTCCTTATTAATTTACTTGGAACTGCTATTGGGTTGTACTTTGCTCTAATCCTGACTGGATATATTTTTCAGATGATTGGTTAGAGAAGATGTGTCCCACCTACTACGGGCTATAAGATGGCAAGGCCGTTGAGATTGCACCGTAGAGCCTCTTGATATAGTACCACCTGTTAGAGAGTTTTAGATTATTCTTTATGATATTATATTTGATCTTAGCTAGACTTTATAATGTGTACTATATTGAGATCTTGTGCTAAGATTAGACTATTGGACTTGGACTTGGACTTGTGATGTATTGTGCCTATGTATTGCTTTTCTTCTATTCCATATCGTACCTTATCTTCCTCTAGCTTTATATTGTGATTGAGTATTGATTATCATATATCATTGTTCTCCATTTGGAGTTGAGATGGCATAACATGTACCTTGTATATATTGTGTGAGATATTTAGATAATATTGTCGACCTAGACAGCGTTCTACGTCGTTATTATATTGTAGGCTGGCCGTTGTTCGCATACTCGTGCCCTCACATCCGGGTATGGGTCGTGACACACTCCTAGGGACAAGTGTTGAGTGATGGGTCATTAATACGTGTCAGAGAGAATTGACTAAAGATGATTGATGTGACATGCCATAAAAAATGTGTCAGGAAGAAAAAGACAAGAATCATAAAAAGATGTGCAAGGGCGAAGCAGAGTTATGCGTCCACAAGAAAAAGAGGCGCATAGGGGCACTGCCGCATAAGTCCGCTTGTCGCATGCTCTCTCGGTCGCATGGATATTCTCTGGACTTAGCAAATTTTTTATTCGTTCAGCGAGTAAATACACAAAGAGTTCAAGGACTTAGTCCCAGAACACTGTGTAAATAAACAGTCAGGCATCCAACAACATGGACGCATATGGACAGTATGCGACAAGGAGCTCAGGCCGCATAACCCTCTCGGATCGCATAGCACTCTCGGCCGCATAGGCCGCTTGCCGTATGAAAACTTCGTTTTCTCCAACAGCAGGTTCAGCCATGGCCGAAAGCTCAAAACGAAAAATATTTCCTTCATAAATTTTTTATTCTAAATCCAAATCCAGCAAAGCAAAGTTCAAAACCGCACGAAATTAAATATTCTATCATATGGAACTACTGATTTTCAAAAATAACAAGTTTTAATAGACCAATACCAAAAAAAAAACTCATAAAACCCATAGAAAACCCTAACTTGAAACTCAGATCTATTAAAATATATCCATCAAAGCCAAAAATACTAAGAACTAAAAATGATGAGGAACACATGGGGAACATTTTCCATCAAACATGTTTTTAAAACAGCATTTATATAAAAAATCCTAAAATTAAGGTTTCATCATGTAGCAAGATGTACTTGCCTAAGAGTCCAACGACCTCTTCATAGCTAGGTCCAGTGCTAGCGTTCGGCTAGGGAAGGTGCATGAGGGTAAGGGAGAAGGGCGCAAGGAAGAAAGAAAGTAAAGAAGAAGAAGAAGAAGAAGAAGGAGAGAAGAGAAAGAAAAGCTCATATGTATACTAAAGACAAAATTTGGGGGGTTTGGTTCATGGGCTCAAGGGTTTAACCCAAATGGCCAAACTATGGTTCAAATCTAAATACGGGTCCTAACATGAGTCAGAGGCACAACCATGGGTCTATTACTGGTCTCGGGTAGTCTCCGCTACAGTACAAAATCTAAGATACAATATATAATATAAAATATACATGCACCAAAACTACCAAACACCATGAAATAAGAGAAAATTAAATACCAAAAATACAGGAATATGAAATCTGGAACAGGTTGTGAGAGGCAAATTTCTCGACTGTCGAGCTTTGACCTCGGATTGTGTGTTTTATCTTTTAGCTAGCTTGCTCGTGTACTTTCTTTGAAAGCACATCTTATTCTTGCCCGTACACTTTTGTCAAGTGCGTCATGTTGGTTAACTTGACAAAGTGCGTCACCCCTTGTAGCTCACGTACTTTCTTGCGAAAGTGCGCCAACCTTGTTTCTGTGAGTTTGTGCGTCAACCTTATTTATGTTAGTTTGTGCATCAACCTTATTTTTGTGAGTTTGTACGTCTGATTTTATCATGCATTCCTTTAATTTTTTGCTTGGGATGTTTCTTTGTGTATTATATAGTTGGATGTTGTGCTCTTACAATTTAACACATGTTCTGACCCTCAAGACACTGTAAAAATTATTGTGTATGATAAACATATTGTATTTGGCATCGGACAATCGAGTGTGAGTATTGTCCAATGTATCGTGTGTCGCGGATACGATAAGTTCGCCAGTGATAACTCGTGAATAGCTCGTACTCGTAACTCGTCATTCTAGGAAATTCTCGAGTGTCCACGATTCAAGAACTTGAAATAATGATTAAACGAGATAAAATTTGACTGGATCATTGGGAGGGAAGAATATTGCGCTACAGGCTACCCCGATCTCCAAGGGCCCCATGAGTCATGGACCAACCCTGCTTGGCAAGAGCCCCATGACCTACCAAGTTTACACATGTCACGGTACATACAAGACTTTGTGATGTACCGTGGTAGTTATATAATTTGTTGCATAATATGATTACAAGATCTGTGATATGCTGCGGCACTATAAGTTGTCATTATTGAGCCACAGTTCATAACATTATGTATTTTAGTATATGCATTCTAGTATATGTTCCAGTTATGTTTCAGTTTCAGTTTATTTTATAAGACAATTTACAGATAAGTTATGTTTGCAAAACCAGTTTATGTTTCCAAAACCAGTTTATGCCTACCTTATGTTGTGTTAAGCTATCAGTTATCTGCTTTAGTTCTTTATTCATCATTGTTTGTGATGTGCACCACCAGTACTAGACAAGCGTATCCTTGGCCATCCGGGTTGACTGCAGTGCCGGTGGTAGCGATATTTTTCAAAACATGTATTTGTTAGTAACTAGGTTTGTGATAACCCTAGTTAGTTAATTATAGCAAGTCGTAGGCATATTTGGCTGTGATATGAATGTTTGTCTATTCATCAAGCTCATCCTGTTATATTCTATTTTCTTTTGGCACGTGGTTAGAGTGCAAAGTTCTGCTCGGGTGAAGATCTGCAACACCAGTCCTTATCTGGTTTAAGGGTTGTGGTCCTGATCCAGAGTAGTTTCTATGCCCTCTTACCACTCGTCGCCTTATCTTTCTTTATAGTTAGTTGTTATTAGTGCACCAGTCCTTATAGTTATTTTATCGAGACAAGTACATTGGTACCGTACAAAACTCGACCCGTATTTAATATTTTCAAAATCGAAATCGAATCGATTTTTTTTAAACCGAACCGAATCTCTTATTCAGTTCGATTCGATTCGATTCGATTTTTTGGTCAAAAATCAAATAATGTTCACCCCTAGCCCCCAGAGCATAAAATGTCATAATATTACACATTACTAAGATTCGGCAACTAAAATAAGAGATCGATGCGTGGAATCCTCTATGTGGTTAGTAAATAGCTGTAGGTAGATTTTCAACCTATCGACACTTTTCAATTAGCCCGACCATTTCTTCGTAGCAAAGTTCTATGGAGGTTGACAACAGAATGTGCCACTGCCATAATGGTTGTCAACTGCCAATTCTTTTCTTATCTTTTTTTTATTTACCTCCTCCTCCTCCACTGACTTCCTCCATTCATTTGTCGGTGAGGTCCGGACCCATTCATTTATGGGTGAGATCTAATAGAAGCTGTTTTATTAAGGACTACGATAAAGATAAAGGCACTACAAAAATAACTCGAAACTAGTCCAGTTAAAAAAAAATTATTCAGACTAGTTTAAATTTTACTATGCTTGTCCACCTTCTTAATCTTCCTTCTCCTGCTACTCCCCTACCCCCACTCCCCTCCGACCTCACCTTTTTCCTCCTCCCGCGATTTTCTGCCTCTCCGTGTCGTCGACCTCGTCATCGAACACGTCGCCTCCGTCGAGCGCATCTCGAGCACCTTTCCGACGGCTCCGTCACTACCGGAGTCCTCCTCGGAGAGAAGATGGAGACAGGCGAGGTCGGTTACGTCGCCCCCACCCCCCTCCAATATCCTCCTCCTCCTCCTCCTCTCTAGATCCTCTCCTCCTCCTCCCGCTCCTCCGTCCCCCTCCAGCATCCTCCTCCTCCTTCTCTCTGGATCCTCTCCTCCTCCTTCTCTCGCTCCTCCTCCCGCCTCCGACCTCCTCCTTCCGCCCCTCTCCGGCCTTCTCATCCTCCTCCTCTCCAGCCCCTTTACTCCTCCTCCTCCGTCTCGTGCAGCTCCGCACCCCCCTTTCGGCCTCCAAGCAGTCCCGTCCTCATGTCACCTCACATAGCCCTCCCTCCCGGACTGTCAAAATTTTGACAGTCCTTCCAAATTTTGACAGTCCTTAAAAATCAACATATTTTTTAGGACTGTCAGAATTTTGACAGTTCTTCCAATTGTTAGGATTGTCAAAATTTTGGGAGTCCTTTCAATTATTAGGACTGTCAAAATTTTGAGAGTCCTTTCAATTGGTAAAACTGTCAAAATTTTGACAGTCCTTCTTATAAAAAAAATCAATTGGAAGTGGGCAGCTCGGTGAGTAATTTTTGGGAGTGACAAACTTGTAAATATCAAGGATAAAAATTTGGACTGTTCTGAGTCTTTTTTGTAGTGCATTTATCAAAGGCCTTTATTAATTGACATGTGTTGGCCCAGGTACCATTAAGATTAGACACATTTTCTGTAAGAGCTATTTGGGTCTGAAAAATTCTAAATTCAGAATATAGGAAATTATTTTGTAGAAGAGTAAGTCCCAATTTAGATCCCAATTCTAGATTTATATTTTTTTTCACATTAATTTTTTGACCAAATAATCTTTGGGACCGAAGCTCATTTTATCATTCTCTACTATTCTCATACAAATCCAACCCATTCTACATTTACCCTTTTTTTTTTAAATTTGGAACTCGAGATGGAATTTTCGGCACCATCTACTAATGATGCCTTAAGGGGATTAATACTGTGTTTGGACATTTTTGTGGTGAGGGAAATAAAATTTGAGGGGAAGAAAAGTGGATGGGAGTAAAATAAAAGTAAAATTATTTTTTTCTTTTCTTGTTTGGATGAGCAAAAACTAAGAAAAGAAAAGTTCATATATATATATATATATATATATATATATATATATATATATATTGTGGATAGAGATATAATTATTATTTAATTTTTTTTATTTATATCATAATTTATGCTTACCTTTTTCAGAGGTAGTTGGACAAATCCTTCTAAAATTCTCTCATCTCTTTCCATTTTTCTTCCAAATGGAGAAAAATATTTTAGTGGGACCCACATAAATTTTTTCTTCAAATTTTTCTCCCCCATTTTTTCTCCCCCTTCCCAAACACCATCATTTCTAATTTTTCTCACTTTTCCCTCAACTATTTTCTTCCTCTCATTTCTCTCTCTTCCCAAACAGTACCTAATAGAGACACTACATGACATGATAGAGGCTATCAGGACAATATATTTAAGTTGAAAATTTATTAGGAGAATGGACAACACATAAATACAACTTTCTTCTTTCCTCTTCCTTTTTTTCTCTTGTAATCCTAATCAGATATAACTCACGTCGAGACTCCTTCACATGCAATTGTCACGACCCGCACCCGAAAATTCGGGCACGAGTG
The DNA here is from genome assembly GCA_036927795.1 of Iris macrosiphon. Taxonomy (NCBI): domain Eukaryota; kingdom Viridiplantae; phylum Streptophyta; class Magnoliopsida; order Asparagales; family Iridaceae; genus Iris; species Iris macrosiphon. The sequence continues at coordinate 46,450,676 of JAYESA010000020.1, read as the reverse complement.
CGTGGGTACGTCCAGCCTACGCCGCAGAGTCGGCGGTAGTACGCTGTCTAGGTCATATCCATATTTAACTAGTCTAGCTCATTCACAAATAACATAGGCAAGATAATAATGAGAAACAGATACTTAAGATTGCAATTGAAATAAACGCGACAACAGATTCAAATGTTTAGTACAGAAATCAGAATGAAATCGGGGACAAACCCGATTACTAAGATAAGAGCAATAAATAAGAATAGCTACTGTTATCTACTCTGCAGCAGGGGTCTCCTGGGTGGGTTCTGGCTCCTCATAAGTATCATCTGTACCCTCATAGAGACCATAATATGTAGGGGCAAGGTCCTCATCATCGCCTAAATCAACAGATCCAGTCAGGAAAGGAGCAAAGTACACAGTGCACAACAAGATTAAACTAAATATTTATGACAATTAAATTGAGTATCATTAATGAGAAACTGCATAAAAGAACATCAATATCTCAGAGTTAAAGCTGTAAACAGAAATATGAGAAAACAGAAATAAATGAGACAGAAAATAAAACTACAACAGTCAGCAAGAATTATGACAAGACTAGAAACTATCTGTGTGAACTTGTGTTTATTTTTAGAATACATAGTTGGCATGTAGGGGTTTATAAGGCTAATCTGGCTGTCATAAACGGCTATTAAACAGAGAAAATCGGGATCCGGCTGAGGTACAGTCGCGTACCAACAGCTATTAAATATGGCAGGGGAAAGGGTAAACTACATGCCTTCTAGTATTCTTCCACCCGACATGAAAACAAGACATGAACTCCAATATTCAAGACATGAAATCCAGCATTTCTAACACTAGGTGTAATCATCAAGGGTACTAATAAAGCAGGGAATTAATTATCACAATATAAAGATTTAATTTGAAGTGCAGGTACTTGCCTGTTGTTTGGATCTGATTAATTGTTCTTGGGGAAATTTCCAGAGATGAGTCCAAAAGCTGAAATAGACATTACCATCACGCTCAGAAGATGTCAAATAGCTAAAAATGCCTGTCCTTGGGTCCAATTTGGAGACAAGGGCAAAAACGACAGTTTCGGGTCAAAACGGGGTCCGCCGGTGGGCCCGCTTTGCACCGAAAAACGTGTCCGGGTCAATGGTCTCCAAATTCACCAAACTTAGTGTCAACAGGTCAGGAACGCTGATACGAACCCAACGGAACTTCCAGATTTGGATTCCGATGAGCCGATCACAAAATCGCCCGTCGAGCGGAGCCTGTGGGGCCCACGACACGCAATTTCGTCAACGTTCTCAGAATCGAACCAAACTTTACCCACAGGACCAGCGTATCGCTACGAGTCCGATGGCATAAGTTTTGTCTCGATCTGACGAGTGTACAAGAAGTTAGGGCGAATTGCAGAAAAGTCGAATACGGGGCGATGTCCGCGGATACGCGTTGATTCCGGTGTGCACGCACACCCGAATCAGCTTCCGCGAAATCTTACACGTCCGTATCGACGACGCGCACGTATCTGTGAAGACCGCACGCGACCAAGTCGTCCTGTTTGGCGGGGCGCACTCAGTTTCGGGGTGAAACAGGGTCTGGTTTTTCCTGTTTTTGGATCGCGGTGTGCGATCACCACAGGACGCGATGCCCCGAACGGTTTATTCGGGCACCGAGAGGGTCATACAGGCTTCTCAACGCAATTTGCAAAATTGAAAACGGAGCTACGAACAAAAAGTTACGAGTACCTGAAGGGGACCCGAAAACAGGGTCGAGTCATGTCCGACACGTGTCCGACTCGTGTCGGACACAGGGAACCTGGGGTTTAGGGTTTCTGGAGCTGCTGCGGTGGCCGGTGGTCGGCACGGCGGCGGGGAGGCCGAGGGTGGCTCGCCGGGGAGAGGGCGCGCGGGGACGGTCGGCAGCGGTGCCGGAGGCGGCGGAGGCGGCTGCTGCGGCTGCTGATGCTGTCTCCGCTGCTGTAGACGCCGGAGACGGAGGAGGAAGGCGACTGGAGGCGACGATGACGGCGGCGGCAGGGTGGCTGGGCAGCGGCGAGGGCAGGGCAGCGAGGTCGACGGCACGGCGGAGAGTTAGGGTTAGGGTTCCGGTGAGGAAGTGGGGAAGAAGAAGAAGAGGGGGGGTTTAAAAAGGGGAGGAGGCGGTTGCTGGGGCCGAGCTAGGCGGGGAAGAGGGGGACGTGGCCGCGGGGAGCGGGGCGAGCCGGCCGGAGCGGGCGGCGCTGCGCGCGGAGGCCGGCGCGGGATGCGGGCGGCGTGGGGCTGGGGGGAATGGTTCGTGCGGGTCGGGTCGGGCGGCTAACGGGTCCGGACAGACCCGCCCGACCCGCAAGGAAGGCGGGCTGGGGCTGGCTGCTGGGCTCGGCCCACTGGGCCGGGCCGGGCCCAAGAAAAGAAAGAAAAAAGTAAAAAAAAATAAAATAAGTATAATAATAATAATAAATAAACAGTAATTTATATAATTAATTAAAATTAGTTTTTAGGCATTTAAAAATAGGTCTGAGGCCCAGAAAAATCCAGAAAAATTACCCTAAGTCCAGTTTTTCATTTTTCACCCAAAAATATTATTTCCATGATATTTTAATATTATTTATTAATAATTAAAAATCATTTAATAATTAAGAACCTTGATTTTAATTTCAGAAAATTCCCAGAAAATTCCAGAAAATTGGGAAAAACCCAAGATTATATAATTTGAAAATTCTGGGGGTTTACAACCTACCCAACTTATAAAAATTTCGTCCTCGAAATTTAAGAATAACAAAGGCACGAAAGGAAAGGCCGAGAATTAAAATATACCTCAGGGTTCAAAAAGATAGGGGTATCGCTCTCTAATCTCGTCTTCTCGCTCCCAGGTGGATTCGCCGGGAGAATGGTGCTTCCAAGCTACGCGAACCAGGGAAATGACCTGGTTCCGTAGAACTTTCTCCGATCGATCCAGTATCTTCACGGGTTGCTCTTGGTAAGTCAAACTTGGGCCTACTTCGAGCTCTGAGTGATCCAAAATGTGGCTGGGGTCTGACACGTACTTTCTCAGCTGCGACACGTGAAAGACGTTATGGACTCCATCTAGAGAGGGTGGCAATGCCAGTCGGTATGCCACTTCTCCGATTTTCTCCTAAATGCCAAAAGGTACAATAAATCTTGGGCTGAGTTTTCCACTCCTTCCGAACCTAATGGTGCCACGTGTTGGGGAAATCTTCAAGAATACCAGTTCTCCAACCTTTAACAAAGTCATAATCAAGTCTTAGATCCATAATCAAAATGTTTAAATTGACTTGAATTTCATAAATTTAATTATCTCAAATTCCAAGGGCCTTCGGTGGCTATTTGCCCAATGTCGTTGCCTGTCTTGAGCCACTCAAAGTCTATCCCTTATTTGTTTTACCTTCTCAGTTGAATCGATCACCATCTCTGGACCCAGCAGGGCTCTTTCTCCAACGTCGTCCCATGATAGCGGGGTACGATATCTTCGTCCATACAGAGCTTCAAATGGAGTCATCTCAATGCTTGCTTGGTAACTGTTATTATAAGAGAACTCCACAAGATGTAGATAGTCTTCTCAGGATCCTCCAAAATCCAGAACACATGTACGAAGCATATCTTCAAGTGTCTGGATTGTACGTTCCGATTGTCCATCGGTTTGGGGATGATAAGCTGTACTGAATTTGAGTTGAGTCACCAAACTGACTTGTAAGCTCTTCCAGAAGTGAGAGATGAATCTTGAATCTCGGTCGGAGATAATACTTACTGGAACTCCATGCAGCCTGACAATGTGTCTGATATATAAATCTGCCAGCTTCTCTGTAGATAGCCCTACTTTGAAGGGTAAAAAATGTGCAGACTTGGTCAGTCTATCTACTATCACCCAGATTGCATCCTTTTCACTAGGTGTCCTTGGAAGTCCGAAAACAAAATCCATTGTGATATGTTCCCACTTCCACTCCGGAATGGGTAGGGGTTGAAGCAATCCTCCAGGTCTTTGTCTTTCTGCCTTGACTTGCTGGCACACTAAACAACGAGATACGAACCTGACTACTTCTCTTTTCATGCCATGCCACCAAACATGCATCCTCAGGTCCTTGTACATCTTGTTGGCTCCTGGATGTATAGAGTATTATGATTTGTGCGCCTCTTGCATAATTTCTTCCCTTATGTCTCCTTGAGGTACACGTAATCTATCGCCATGCCTCAGTGATCCATCTTCATGAATTCTGAAATCTTCTACTAATCCAGCTTGCACTTGACCTCGAAGGCTCCGCAGGCCTTCGTCTTGAAACTGAGTTTCCTTGATCTTGTCTATTACAGTAGACTGAATCTGCAAGTTCATCATTTGGCCTTCTTTTCCTGGGATAATTACTTCAATACCTAAACTTTCCAAGTCCTCGAGTAGGTGTCGGTCCATAGTCAAGTACATCGCCATAGGATATCTGCTTAGAGCATCAACAACTACATTGGTCTTCCCAGGATGATACTGAAGGGTGATATCAAAATCTTTCATTAGTTCCAGCCACCTTCTTTGCCTCATGTTCAGCTCTTTCTGGGTGAAGATATATTTTAGACTTTTATGGTCTGTAAATATTTTCACCTTTTCTCCATAAAGATAATGCTTTCATAGTTTAAGAGCAAAAATGACAGCTGCCAATTCTAAATCATGAGTTGGATAGTTCTTTTCATGGGGTCAAAGCTGTCTAGAGGCATATGCTATTACTTTCTTGTTCTGCTCCAATACACAACCTAGACCTTTTCCAGAAGCATCACTATAAATAGTGAAACCTCCGGTTCCAGAAGGTAAGGTCAGAATAGGGGCAGTAGTCAGCCTTTTCTTCAATTTCTCAAAAGCATGCTGACATTTATCAGTCCAGGTGAACTCTTCATCCTTCCTTGTTAGTTTTGTCATGGGTTCAGCAATTCTAGCAAAGTCCTTCACAAACTTCCGATAGTAGCCAGCTAGTCCCAGGAAACTTCTAATTTCTGCTACCGAGTCTGGAGTGGGCCAGGATTCTACTGTCGCTATCTTCTTAGGATCTACTGCTATTCCATCTCCAGTCACAACATGTCCCAAGAATTCTACTTTGTCTAGGAAGAAAGCACATTTAGATAATTTTCCATAAAGTTTTTCCTTTCTCAAAGTCTCCAATGCTAGCCTCAAATATTCTTCATGTTCTTCGGGGGTCTTGGAGTAGATCAAAATATCATCAATAAAGACCACTACAAATTTGTCTAGATATTTCTGAAATACTCTGTTCATCAAGTTCATAAAAACTGCTGGTGCATTCGTCAACCTGAACGGCATTACTAAGAATTCGTAGTGTCCGTTCCGGGTATTGAAAGCAGTTTTAGGGATGTCTTCCTTTCTCACCCTTACTTGGTGGTAACCAGACCTCAAATCAATCTTTGAAAATACCCGAGCTCCACTCAACTGATCAAATAGGTCATCTATCCTGGGCAGGGGATACTTATTCTTAATTGTTAAGGCATTCAAGGCCCTATAGTCAATACACATTCGGGATGTTCCGTCCTTCTTGGGCACAAATAATACTGGAGCTCCCTAGGGTGAGACACTAGACCTAATGAAGCATTTGTCTTCTAGTTCTTTGATTTGCTCATTTAGTTCTATTATCTCCTTTTTGTTGATTCTGTAGGGATTTTGAGATACTGGTGCTGCTCCTGGCACTAAGTCAATAGAGAATTCAACTTCTCGGTCTGGGGGTAAGCCTGGGAGATCCTCAGGGAAGACATCAAGATATTCAGAGATGATGGGTAGTGGCAATTCTTCTGTTACTAGGGCTCCACAAATTTTGTTATTACCCATTTCTCTAGAACCTCTAGCAAATTCAAATTCTGGCTTGTCAGGGGGCCTGAAGATTACACTACCTCTGTGGCAGTCTATAGTGGTATGATGTTGACTCAACCAATCCATACCCAGTATAATATCAAAACTGGGCACTGGCATTACGAGTAGCCTAGCATACAGTTCTCTTCCACACAATGTAATAGGGCAATTGTTATAGGCATCACTAACCGGGATAATTCCTCCACCGGTAATGATCTTATAACAATTCCTAAGGGGTTTAGTGATTAAGCTATGCTTCATAAGAAAATCTATTGACATGAATGAATGTGAAGCTCCAGAGTCAAATAAAGTAATAGCTGGTATTGAATTTATAAGCACAGAACCTGTGATCACGTCTGCTGTGGCTTCAACTTCTTCCAGAGTCATTGCATAAGCACGGCCTTGCTGCGGTGCACCCCTCTGTTGCTGCTGTTGGTGCTGAGCAAAGCGTTGTTGTTGTGTTGGAAGTAGGGGTCCCCTCTGTTGTGCTGCTGGGGCCCTGGCCTGGGCTGGAGCCTTTGGTGCAGCGGTGCGTCCTTGAGCAGCTGGACAGTCCCTCATTTGATGCGCTGCTGAGCCGCAGTAGAGGCAGGCACCTAGCCTCTTCCTGCAGACTTGCCAAGTATGACCTGGTTTTTGGCAAAAATTATAAGCAGCAGCTTGTTGGTTCTGTCCTTGAGCCTGGTGTTGGGGTGCTGGAGCTCGAGGGAGAGGACGCTGAGTTTGCTGCGGGGCCCTCTGCTGTTGCTGTTGTTGAAAAGGGCGTTTGTTGGGTCCCGCATTTCCGGTATCTCTCTCTCGTTTTAGTTTATGCCCCATGTCTCTCTCAACGCCTTGTGCCACGCTCAGGATTTCCTCATAGGTGCGAGCTCGGCTGGTGGTGACAGCAAGGCGAATATCCGGAGATAGCCCCTTCTTGAATCTACGGGCTCTGTCCTCCGGGGTACGAACCATGTACTCCGCAAAGTGGCTCAACCTGCTAAATTCAGCAGTATACTCATCAACAGACATGTTACCTTGTTCCAGTCTCTCTAATTGACTTTTGAGAGCTTCCCGAGCCACTTCGGGGTAGAATTTCTCCTTGAATAGCCTTTTGAAGTCCTCCCAGGTGAGGTCAGGAGCAGATAGTTGGGGTTCATCTCTGAACCAGGTTTGAGCAATGTCGAACAGTTGCAGGCTTGCGGACTCCACTTTGAGGTCATCAGGGACCCGAGCAGTCTTCAGGAGTCTCTCGACATTCTCTATCCACTCATCGGCATAGAGAATGCCCTCAGTTCCGTAGAATTCCAGGGGTCTAAGATTCTTGAAGTCTTTGGCACTCCCTGGCCTCTTGAGTGGCGACTCCTGGGACTTAAGAACTTCTGAGAGGCTGGTCCACAGAAGTGCAGTCTGTTCTTTCTGGGATTCCACCAGTCCCTGGAACACTCCAAGTAGCTGTGCCCCATCCAGAGTAACTGCCGGAACAGATGGAGGCGGTGGGAGTGCAAGAGTCTCGGGCACATTCTGCTCAGCTGGTTCTGATGTGCCTCCTACTGTGTTCCTTGTTTGGACCATTCTGAAAGATTAAGGGATAGGAAGATCAGAATAGATTACTTGGAAATCAAAGGCGATAGAAAAATTGAGCAGAAATGATATCAAGAATTGAAATAAGGACCCTATACTGTGAATGAGCTTTTCCTAGAATCCTTAATCTTATTCCATACCCTGTCCTAGGGTATTACCCTATTTAAGGATAGGACCTGCATGGACCACCATAAAAATGTGTCACGACCCGCACCCGGAAATTCGGGCACGAGTGCGTGGGTACGTCCAGCCTACGCCGCAGAGTCGGCGGTAGTACGCTGTCTAGGTCATATCCACATTTAACTAGTCTAGCTCATTCACAAATAACATAGGCAAGATAATAATGAGAAACAGATACTTAAGATTACAATTGAAATAAATGCGACAACAGATTCAAATGTTTAGTACAAAAATCAGAATAAAATCGGGGACAAACCCGATTACTAAGATAAGAGCAATAAATAAGAATAGCTACTGCTATCTACTCTGCAGCAGGGGTCTCCTGGGTGGGTTCTGGCTCCTCATAAGTATCATCTGTACCCTCATAGGGACCATAATATGTAGGGGCAAGGTCCTCATCATCGCCTAAATCAACAGATCCAGTCAGAAAAGGAGCAAAGTACACAGTGCACAACAAGATTAAACTAAATATTTATGACAATTAAATTGAGTATCATTAATGAGAAACTGCATAAAAGAATATCAATATCTCAGAGTTAAAGCTGTAAACAGGAATATGAGAAAACAGAAATAAATGAGACAGGAAATGAAACTACAACAGTCAGCAAGAATTATGACAAGACTAGAAACTATCTGTGTGAACTTGTGTTTGTTTTTAGAATACATAGTTGGCATGTAGGGGTTTATAAGGCTAATCCGGTCATCATAAACGGCTATTAAACAGGGAAAATCGGGATTAGGCTGAGGTACAGTCGCGTACCAACAGCTATTAAACATGGCAGGGGAAAGGGTAAACTACATGCCTTCTAGTATTCTCCCACCCGACATGAAAACAAGACATGAACTCCAATATTCAAGACATGAAATCCAGCATTTCTAACACTAGGTGTAATCATCAAGGGTACTAATAAAGCAGGGAATTAATTATCACAATATAAAGATTTAATTTGAAGTGCAGGTACTTGCCTGTTATTTGGATCTGATTAATTGTTCTTGGGGAAATTTCCAGAGATGAGTCCAAAAGCTAAAATAGACATTACCATCACGCTCAGAAGATGTCAAATAGCTAGAAATGCCTGTCCTTGGGTCCAATTTGGAGATAAGGGCAAAAACGACAGTTTCGGGTCAAAACGGGATCCGCCGGTGGGCCCGCTTTGCACCGAAAAACGTGTCCGGGTCAATGGTCTCCAAATTCACCAAACTTAGTGTCAACAGGTCAGGAATGCTGATACGAACCCAACGGAACTTCCAGATTTGGATTCCGATGAGCCGATCACAAAATCGTCCGTCGAGCGGGGCTTGTGGGGCCCACGACACGCGATTTCGTCAACGTTCTCAGAATTGAACCAAACTTGACCCACAGGACCAGCGTATCGCTACGAGTCCGATGGTGCAAGTTTCGTCTCGATCTGACGAGTGCACAAGAAGTTAGGGCGAATTACAGAAAAGTCGGATACGGGACGATGTCCGCGGATACGCGTTGATTTCGGTGTGCACGCACACCCGAATCAGCTTTCGCGAAATCTCACACGTCCGTATCGACGACGCGCATGTATCTGTGAAGACCGCACGCGACCAAGTCTTCCTGTTTGGCGGGGCGCACTCAGTTCCGGGGTGAAACAGGGTCTGGTTTTTCCTGTTTTTGGATCGCGGTGTGCGATCACCACAGGACGCGATGCCCCGAACGGTTTGTCCGGGCACCGAGAGGGTCATACAGGCTTCGTAACACAATTTGCGAAATTAAAAATGGAGCTACGAACAAAAAGTTACGAGTACCTGAAGGGGACCCAAAAATAGGGTCGAGTCGTGTCCGACACGTGTCCGACTCGTGTCGGACACAGGGAACCTAGGGTTTAGGGTTTCTGGAGCTGCTGCGGTGGCCGGTGGTCGGCACGGCGGCGGGGAGGCCGAGGGTGGAACTAATGAAAGATTTTGATATCACCCTTCAGTATCATCCTGGGAAGGTCTGCAGCGGTGCCGGAGGCGGAGGCGGCTGCTGATGCTGTCTCCGCTGCTGTGGACGCCGGAGACGGAGGAGGAAGGCGGCTGGAGGCGACGGCGACGGCGGCGGCAGGGTGGCTGGGCAGCGGCGAGGGCAGGGCGGCGAGGTCGGCGGCACGGCGGAGAGTTAGGGTTAGGGTTCCGGTGAGAAAGTGGGGAAGAAGAAGAAGAGGGGGGGTTTAAAAAGGGGAGGAGGCGGTTGCTGGGGCCGAGCTAGGCGGGGAAGAGGGGGACGTGGCCGCGGGGAGCGGGGCGAGCCGGCCGGAGCGGGCGGCGCTGGGCTCGGCCCACTGGGCCGGGCCGGGCCCAAGAAAAGAAAGAAAAAAATAAATAAAAATAAAATAAGTATAATAATAATAATAAATAAACAGTAATTTATATAATTAATTAAAATTAGTTTTTAGGCATTTAAAAATAGGTCTGAGGCCCAGAAAAATCCAAAAAAATTACCCTAAGTCCAGTTTTTCATTTTTCACCCAAAAATGTTATTTCCATGATATTTTAATATTATTTATTAACAATTAAAAATCATTTAATAATTAAGAACCTTGATTTTAATTTCAGAAAATTCCCAGAAAATTCCAGAAAATTGGAAAAAATCCAAGATTATATAATTTGAAAATTCTGGGGGTTTACAGCAATGAATATCCATAATTTGAAATTGCTTGTAGGTTCTAGAATTTTTCAAACCTAAGAGACAAAACGCCAATTGTAAGATTTTTTTTTTGTGTGATTCTTATATTTTCTGTTTAAGTAATCTATAGTTTGAATTGGGACTAATTCGGAAATTTTTAACTCTATTATTGGAGTTTTGAAGCTTCAGAAATTGGGATAGTCCTGTTAAAGACGATGTAGGACTGCCAAAATTTTGACAGTTATAAAAAAAGACTCTGTATCAGAACTGTCAAAATTTTGACAGTCCTAACAATAATTAGGATTACCAAAAATTTGCAGGTATAATAATAGTTGTGATGTTCCTAACATTTTTAAAATAATATTATGAGTATTGTTATAGAATAGAGAAGAACAAGATAGAAAATGTAAGAAGAATAATTTTTTTTTCTATTTTCAACACTAAACTAGAATGGTCCTTTTATAGGCTTACAATAGAATGCCAAAGGCCATAAGTTATAGAAGCCAAAAGCCATAAGTTAGTTTATATAAACCAAAGGCCATAAGTTACATAAGTTATGGAAGACCTTTGGACATCCATATTTACAACACTCTGCCTTGGATGTCCGATATTTATGGGATGTGCCCCGTTAAAACCTTGCCAAGAAAAATTCAATGGGATAAAAACTTGGACGAAGGAAAAAGAGTACATATTCATATAAAATGCGTAAGCGTGATAAACTGCCTTGTTAAAACCTTGCCAAGAACGACCCAGTGGGATAAAAACTTGGTCGAAAAAAAGAGAGTGCAGTGTGAGAATTAGTGATCGCGCCCCTCCTGATGCTAACAAAATATCCTTTAGTTGACGCATTCCAATATTCTGAATCATCTTTCTGAAAGTTGTGGTTGGCAATGCTTTAGTAAATAAATCAGCAAAATTTTTACTCGATTGTATCTGCCGAACATCAATGTCTCCATTCTTCTGTAGCTCGTGGGTGTAAAATTTTTTTGGTGATATATGCTTCGTTCTGTCGCATTTGATGCAACTATTTCTAATTTTTGTAATACAAGCAGCATTGTCTTCATATAATATCATCGGAGTATTTTTTGTTGAAGATAACCCACATGATTCTCGGATATGCTGAACCATCGTTCTCAACCATATGCACTCTCGACTTGCTTCATGCAATGCCAGAATTTTTGAGTGATTAGAAGAAGTAGCTGCTAATGTTTGCTTCACAGAATGCCATGATATTGCAGCACCACCACAAGTAAACATATATCCACTTTGAGATATTCCTTTATGTGGGTCAGATAGCTAACCAGCATTAGCATAACCCACAACTTATGATTCTGAATTTTTTGAGTAAAACAAGCCCATGTCGGTTGTTCCGCGATGATAACGCAATATACGTTTAATACCATTCCAATGACGTTTTGTTGGTGCCGAGCTATATCTTGCCAGTAAGTTTACTGAGAATGCTATATCAGATCTTGTACAATTTTTAAGGTAAATCAAAGCTCCAATAACACTAAGGTATGGTACTTCTGGACCTAATAATTTTTCATTATTCTCTCGAGGATGAAATGGATCTTTCTTTTCATCTAATGATCGAACAGCCATGGAGATACTCAAAGGATGAAATTTATCCATATAAAATATTTTCAAAATCTTTTCTATATAAGTAGATTGATGGATAAAAAATCCATTAGATAAATGCTCGATCTGCGGGCCGAGACAAAATTTTATTTTTCTAAGATTTTTTATCTTAAATTCTTTCATCAGATAATTGGCGGTTTTTGTGATCTCTTCGGAAGTTCCTACAAGATTAAGTCATCAGCATATACTTCAATAATGAAAATTTCATTTTTAGATCTTTTTATAAAAATACATGGGCAAATTGGATTATTTATATATCCTTCTCTAACAAGGTATTCACTAAGACGGTTATACAACATTCTTCCAGATTATTTTAATCTGTATAGGGATCGTTGTAATTTGATTGAGTATAACCCATGAGACCTTTGTTTATTTGCTTCAGGAAATTTGAATCTTTCTGGGGTTTTCATATAAAATATCATTATCCAACGCCCCATATAAATATGCGATAACAACATCCATAAGCCGCATATTAAGTTTTTTTGTGACTGCTAAACTAATCAAGTATCGTAATATGATTGCGTCAATCACAGGAAAATATGTTTCGTCATAATCGATTTCAGGTCTCTGTAAAAAAACCTTGTGCTACAAGTCGTGCCATGTATCTCACAATTTTATTTTTCTCGTTGTTTCTTACGAATACCCATTTGTATCCAATAGGTTTCATACCTTCAGGAGTTTTGACTACCGGTCCAAATACTTTACGATTTTCTAGGAATTTTAATTCAGCTTCTATCGTATCTTTCCATTTTGGCCAATGATTTTTATGTCGACATTGATTAATATATTTTGGTTCAGGATTCTCATTAACAATATCAAATGCGACACTATAAGAAAAAATATTGTCTATAGCAATTTTTTTTCTACCCCAGATTTCTCTTGTACTCATATAATTTAAAGATCTCTCTTCTGAAATTTGTTAAATATCATGTGTCTCTTCATGAGCTACTTTATACTGATCAGTTAAATTTTCTATAGCGCTTTCATGTTTTGAAACTATTTCCTCTTCAGGAGTTATTACTTGTATTCTTTTCTTTCGAGGGTTCTTATCTTTAGCGCCAACAGGGCATCCACGTTTCATACACGATTTTATTGTGCCATTATGTTGTCCTTCAGGGATATCAATCCGTGTTGGTGTATTTATTGTCGGTATATGAGATTTAGTCACTTTCTTAATATCAGTGAATGCATCTGGCAAATAATTTACGATATTTTGTGAATGAATGATCCTTTTTACTTCTTGCTCACATCTATTTTTGTGTAGGTCAATAAAAGATGATACATTCCATGTAATTTTATGCCGTTCTATAGGAAGTGAAATTTTATCTTCTCCTAACGGCGAAAAAACTGACTCATCAAAATAGCAATAAACAAACCTTGCCTTAAATAAATCGTCCTTCAGTGGCTCAATGTATTTTATTATAGAAGGAGAATCAAAACCAACATAAATTCTAAGACGTCTTTGTGGGCCCATCTTTGTACGTTTAGGTAGAGAAATGGGGACATAAACGGCACAACCAAAAACTTTTAAGTAAAAAATATCACTACCACATTTCTAGATGAGGGTATTTTAGTCAATTTACATATATTTATTTTTAGAGATTAATATTTATTTATATAGTGCTAATAGTTAATATTGGTGATTGTGCCATTTACTTATATATTAGTGGATCAGCCTATTAGTTAGACTTGACACTTGTGAACCCAATTAGACTTGTCATGACAAATAGTGAGCCAACATGAACCAAGCCCAATAAACCCATTTACACTAATTAATTAGGAGGATTTGCTTAATTTGTATTAGTGTAAAAACTTTCTAAAATATCCATCCTTAATTATTTCTTATAATCCATCATGTAGGGGCAAATGAGACTTTAGCATGTGACTTGAGGAAGGGGGAAGGGGCCGGCCACACATAAGGGGGGTCTCCTCTCTCTCTCCTCCTCATTTGCATTCATTTTATATCTCAATTCTAGATCCCCAATTTTTTACATTTTCTCCATCAATTTCTTTCTCAATTCCTTCATATTCTCTCTTATTTTTATTTCTCAAGAAGCCTTGGTGCTTGGAGAAGCGAGGAGCACAAGGAGGAGGAGCATTGGTGAAGAGATTGTGTATGAATCGTATCCATTGAGCATTTTATTGAGAATTCATCTCCCAATTCGTAAATTCTGAATTTATCTTTATTGTAGCTTCTTAATCATGCATTTGACCCCTATGAACACCACAATGGCATAGGACTATCTATAGGAATAAATTCTAGGCTATTTGGTTGAGAATTGTGGTCTCTACATAGATTTTTGTATATATTTTGGGAGAATTACGAGAATGACACATCAAGTATGTGTCATGAGCCTAATTTAGTTATATTAGACTTAGATCAGGGTTGTGAGATTAGATACGTGTCAACAATTGGACACGAGTAGGTCGTATCACTATACGGTACGATACCGTGTGATACGGGACTCTATTTTGAGTATTTTGTACAATTACTCTTCAATCTTCATTGTAGCAAGTTACTTTAGTAATATTATGATATATTTGATAAGTAGAAAGGGTTATTATAGAGAATTGTGGGTTTTGACAATTCATTTGGATGTGTATCATAAGTATCCTAAATTGTGCACTATAGGTGTTTGGTTTTATGTATTTATTATATATATATAGGGGTTGCCCTTGGTGTATTTCACTTGACAGTGAAGTGGGGAGCTCGGGCAACTGTGCAAGTTCCTGCACAATTGAGAGTGTGCATTATTAAGTGTCTGTACCAGGTCTGTATGCAGTAAGGGGCAGTTGTGAGTGGACTATTGGTGTATGTGAGGTAAGGTGAGTGGTTCACTGGGGTTATACAGGCAGCAGCAGCAGCTATAGCTGCTGTGGGTATACATTAGTGCATGGTGCTTTGTGTGGGCTTGAGGTTGGCCTTGCAACAGGTTAGGGGTAGCAATGCAGTCCCTCCAGTTCAGGTGACTGATACTGCATACCTGCTTTCATGGGAGGCTCGAGCAGTAGACCATAATCAAGGTATTGTAGCAGCAGCCATAACAAATCACTGATGAGGAGTGAAGAGAGCAAGGGGGACTGTAATGTAGCAATAGAGATACAACAGCAGCAGCAAGAAGCATAGCAGTATCAACAGCAGCTAGGTGATGCAGCAACATCAGCAGTAGAAGCAGTGTGCAGCAGCAGATAGCAGTGCTTGTATGATGTAAGTGTACCTGTGAGAGGTTAGAGTGTGAGTGCACCTGTGCCAGCATAGAGTGTGGTTTATTAGTGAAGGTAAGTGAATATGTCAGTGAAGTGAGTAAGAGAATGATGGCAGTGGTGTTAGGTACTTGCCATTGTTGCATGAATGTGAGTTAAACTGATACTTAAATAGGAGGATGGAGGATATCAGTTTAACATCAAGTGAAGTGAATGTTGGATATGGACTATAAGGGGGTCGGGTATCCTTGCAAGGGAGTGTATCAGCTAGTATGTGTGTGTGTTTAGTGAATGCAAGTATAGATTAATTGTGTATGTATCAGTAGTGTGTAGTGGTAATTCTAGTATGAAGACTCATGTGTCAGTTGCTTAGTCGAATATCAGAGCATTTGGTGAAATTAGTTGGTAAGTATCATAGAATGCTAAGTTTATATATATATATATATATATATATATATATATATATATATATATATATAGTAATGTTAAGTTATTAATTAATGAGACATGGTATAGCCAATATTAGCTAATTAATGACCAAGATAGTCCCAGTAGCTAGTATTAACCTAATTGGACCTAGTTTAGCTAAAATTGGCTTAGAAAGCATCTTTGATGCATTTAACTCATTTCTCACTTTATTATACCCAAATTGATATGTCATTCATATTTATGTGTGTGTGTGACACCAGCTCAGACACCGAGTGACAGCATTTGTCCCGGACCAGAGGCGAGTACATTCTATGATAATTTTCTTATTTGACAGCCTCTATGTTTCATGTATTTAGTATTGAGATATTTGATTCCAGACACGATGGTCACACGGATTGGTATACGTGGATCATTGTCATGAGATGTTATTATCATGATAACTCAGTGATCACCGTGTCGTGCTTAGTGATTACTCAGTAATTACCGTGATATCTTCGTGATTATATAGACCATGATTATAGTGCATGATATTATAAACCGTGCATTGTGATATACGTGTTATAACGTGTCGTGATATGAATCCGTGTACTAGTCGGAGTTGGAGAAATATTAGTGGATATGTGATCATACCTTATAGCCCATGATTTAGTGTAGCCCATGATAGTTAGTAGATCATGCAACTCACGTGTGATCACGCTAGCTCACATTTATATATATAGCCCGTGTTAGGCCCAAGCCGATCACATTATCTTACTAATATTTTAAGGCACATTCTTTATATTGTTTCTTTTATTCCAGTTCATTATGTTGATGTTCCTCACCATATTGTTCTTGGTTCTTGCCATTATTTACTATGATACTCTTGCTCGTGATATCTGTTAGTTCAGTTACTTCCATCATGTATTTATATTACTATTGTTGTTTCATAGTTTTTGTCAATTATTGGAATTGCTATTGGGTTGTACTTTGCTCCAATCCTAACTGGATATATTTTTAGATGATTCGCTAGAGGACCGGTGTCCTACATATTACGGACCGCAGGATGGCGAGGCAGTTGAGCCAGTACCTGTAGAGCCTTTTGAGATAGTACCACCAGCTGGAGAGACTTAGACTTTTCATTATGAGTTGTATTTAATTTTAGTAGACTTTATGACATGTATTATTATTTTAGGATTTATGTTGAAATTGGACTTGTATTAAGACTCTTGTATTTCTGTTGCTTCTAATCCATATCGTGTCATTCTTCCTCTAGATTGATTTTTGTGATCGAGTATTGATTATTGTTTATCACACATTATATTGTTCATCTGATTGGAGTTAAGATGACATGACATGTACCTTATATATTTTGTGTGAGATATTTAGATAGTATTATTGACTTAGACAATGTTCTACCGCCGATGCTGCGGCGTAGGCTGGACGTAACCACGTACTCATGCCCCTATTCGGGGTGCAGGTTATGACAGGAATATCAGGCTGCTGGCCAGATACAAGTTGCAATGGTGAATAATGATAAAATAAACTTGGTCGAATATGAACCAATGCAGCAACATGTAATATTGCATGTCCCTAAATAGAAGTGGGTAAACTTGATCTTAAAAGTAAAGGTCTGGCAATCAATTACAACCTTTTAATAAAAGACTCTACAAGTCCATTTTGAGTATGCACATGTGCAACTGAATGTTTAACATTAATGCCAATTGACATACGATAATCATTAAATACTTGAGATGTATATTCACCGACATTATCAAGACGAATAGTCTTGATGGAATAATCAGGGAATTGAGCCCTTAATCTTATCATCTGAGCAAGAAGTTTGGTAAAAGCAACCGTTTGTTTTGATAGTAGACTTACAAGTGACCATCTAGATGATGCATCTATCATGACCATAAAGTAACAAAATGCTCCACAAGGTGGGTCACTAGGTCCACAAATATCCTCTTGTATTCTTTGTAAAAATATAGGGGACTCAAGATTAACTTTCATTGGAGATGGTCTTACAATTAATTTCCCTTGTGAGCATGCAACACACACACAATCACGAGGTAAAATAATCTTCTGGTTCTTTAGAGGATGCCCACGTGAGTTTCTAACTATTTGATGCATCATACTCGATCCAGAATGGCCAAGTCGATCATGACAAAGCATAATTTTTTTTGGATCATTGAACTTCTGGTTTATTGCAGTGTTAGATTCTATGACACTTATGTTTGCATAATACAATCTTGACGAGAAAAATGAGAGTTTTTCATTCACATGCTTCTGGCATGAATCATTGGATATAATACATAGGTATTCCATATTCCCCTTATTCATAGTCTCTATATGGAAACCATTGAGACGTATGTCTTTGAAACTTAGCAAATTTTTGTTTGACTTGCTAGAATACAAAGCATCTTTTATCAAAATATTTGTTCCACCCAATAATATAATGTTCGCTCTTCCAGAGCCCTAATTAGTTTTGTAGTACCAGAAATTGTACTAACATTTGCTTTTGCTAATTTTAAGTTTTAGAAGTATTTTCGATCTCGAAGAATTGTGTGTGTTGATCCACTGTCAACCAGACATATATATCCACCGTTGGAGTTATTCACTGCATCATTATTTTTCATATTTCTAAAAAAAATTTAGTAAGAAACATTATAAAACTTAATTTATTAATTCGAACTTATAACAACGAAAACTTAGAAACATGACAATACAATCATTGAACTAAAATTAAACTTAGGAAAATAAAGTTCAAATAGTCTAAATCCTAACTCAATCATTTTTATTTTTTTCCATTGACATCATTAGCATCATCACCCCAAAACTTAATCCCATTAATTCCTTCACTTGGCTTGTTTAAGAAATCATTAACATCCAAATGGGTAAATTCTATTGGATCATTTTTATCATCAATAATTTTATTAAAATATGCAAAATTGATCTTTTTTTTCCTTTTCCTTTACCCTTGATAGATGTTTGGTAAAGATCAATAAGGTGCTCTGGTGTACGACAAGTACGAGACCAATGTCCTTTTGCTCCACACCTATAGCAGGCTTCTTCATAATTCTTCGGATAATCTATTTTCGCACCCTTTTCTTTTTTTTGTTTTTCGCCATTGTTGTTTCACTTCAAGTGGTATGGCCCAACCTTCTTGTTGAAGGCGTGATAATTAGGACCACCTTGGTGTCGAGTTCTACCGCAAATATAACCGCGACCATGACCACGACCATAATTACGACCACGACCGCGATCACTCCTTGTCTATAGTTACTTGCATTCACTTCAGAGAATGTCAACGATTCAGTAGGGTGGGATTGATGGTTTTTCATTAAGAGCTCATTATTTTGTTCAGCAACAAGTAGGCATGAGATCAATTGAGAATATTTTTTAAAACCTTTTTCACGATACTGCTGCTGCAGGAGCATGTTCGTGGCATGGAATGTAGTGAATGCCTTTTCCAACATGTCTTCTTCTGTAACGTTATCTCTGTACAATCTCATTTGAGACACGATTTTGAACATTGCATAGTTATATTCGTTCACCATTTTGAAATCTTGCAACCTCAGGTGCATCCAATCACAGCGAGCCTTTGGGAGTATCACACTCTTTTGATGATCATAACGTTCCTCCAAGTTTTTCCATAAAACAGCCAGGTCTTTCACTCCAAGATATTCGGATTTCAGTCCTTCATGGAGGTGATGTCGAATAAAAATTATTGCCTTGGCTTTGTCTTGTTCGCTTGCCTCATTTTTCTCTTTGATGGCATGTCCTAGGTTCTTTGCACTCAGATGGATCTCAGCATCAAGAACCCAAGTTAAATATTTTTTTTCGAAAATATCAAGAGCCGCGAACTCAAGTTTGGTGATGTTTGCCATATGACTGAATACAAAACAAGTATTACTTTAGAATATAATACAAATACTCAAATCTACAAATTTGAGTTTTATTAATTAGGCTTTATGCCTAACATATTCTATTTTGGCTTCAAGTCTTATATTCAATCTAGATTTCTGGCCGAACATTTTCTTTTAAATGCGTATGGAGTAATGATATATCAGAACAATGCAGAATAAAAATATTTGAAAGAATGCATGACCATTCTAAACAAGTACAGCCATTAGAAAAATAGAGCATTTAGCAAAAGAGAAAAAAAAATAGTTACTATGAACTGAGTATGTAGGTGTTGTGTGACTGATGCAAACCAGATGCATGATTGAAATGACAAATAGTTTCTTGTGGACATTAAACATACCCTACAGAGCTAGACGAAAATAATTATGCGTGAACATTAAAACATTATGATAAAAGTATCCAACATGATAGCCAGATATACATGAAAAGTTAGGACTTCTTGCTGTGAAAAGCTATGTAACAATTTCCACCAATTAAATGAATGTAAAATAAGATACTCTGACATATAGGTCCTGGAAGTTAAAACACATCCAAGTGTCTAAGCCAACATAATTTCATTCACAATTAAACTAAAAGGAATATAAAGCATTCAAACCAAAAAGATCAAATATAATGCAAGGTGTATGGTGACTTATAATTTTCCTATAGCAATTTTGTGCTGATAACGTGTTATAGAATATATTATAGAATAAAGAAGAACATGGTAGAAAATGTAAGAAGAATCGTTTTTTCCATTTTCAACACTCAACTAGAATGGTCATTTTATATGCTTACAATAGAATGCCAAATACCATAGGTTATAAAAGCCAAAGGCCATAAGTTGGATTATATAAACCAAATGACATAAGTTACATAAGTTATAGAAGACTTTTGGACATCCATATTTTCAACAAATATAAATTTTTTGACAAATTTTTTGATAGTCCTATTATATTATGTAGTGCCCATTGTAAGTAATCCTTTTTTTGTAATAACTTGAGCACTAAAAGTCGAATTTAATGTATGATTTTGACAAAATTATACGAGAACTATCGGTGGGGTGGGGTGGGGTGGGGGGGGGGGGGGGGGGGGGGGAGAAATCTAGTGGGGACTTTTTTTTTATTTAATTTTTTAATTTTTAATTTTTATTTTAGAGAGAGGAAATCTTAGTGGGGACTTGGAGCATCCATCATTTGTCTTATGTGAGTCTGCCTTTGTTCCTATTCTAAAAGCAAGCTCATGCTTTTTCCCTTCCACACTCTAGATAATAACCTTATTTATCCGGTGAAGAGAAATCGATTTGGAATAGGAAAAAAAAAACATGAGAGAAGAGAAAGTTAGAAAATTGATAAAATACAAAAACTTAAATAATAGCACAATGACTAAAAGAAAAATTCAATTTTGTCACAACTTAAGACTAATGGGGTGCATTTATTCGGTTTGCTTCGATTTAAACCTCGAATCAGGTTGTCATCTTTCCGTTCTTCAAAAATAAAAACATGTTATAATTCTCTAATAATAAATAAAATAATCTTAATTTTTATTCGATACTTTCAACTATTTACGTTTTTTAACTTAATATTCTAAATTTTAAAACTAGACAACTTGACATCTCAATTATAAAACTTAATATTTTAGCGGTGTTAACAAAAAAATGATAAATGATCACGATATCCTCATCATTTCCCTCATTCTTTTATCGACAGCTGTCGTGGCGACGTCGTCAGCGGAGGGAGCGGCAGAGTGTAATTTAGTGGAAAAAAAATTTAATCGAAAACTTAACCCGTGACTGACAGAGGGTACCAAGTTGAAAATATTCAATAATTGATGGTATCAAATTGTCTAGTTTAAAAGTTTATGATATAAAGTTAAAAATGTTAAATAATTGGGGATATTAAGTTAAAATTTAGCCTAAAAATATTATTATTCACTACCATTTTAATATAAAATTCACGATCAGTCAAACACAAAATTATTTTAGTACACGCTGTTCGATTCGATTCCAAACAGCCAGGAACTGGACTTGGAAACGAAGTGGAGCTGGAAAATAAAAGAACCGAACCGAATCGATCCATGAGTATAAAAAGTCCAATCTGGTTTTTGGGTTGGATTCGATTCTCTTTCGGCCTTGTAAAACCCTAAAGAAAAATGCTAAGTTTACTACCGAATGTTTACAACCCTCTCTACCCCATGCTATGTGGGCCACACCCGGCTCCACCTCTCATTCAATAAATGACTGTCACGTGATACTCCTGTCACATGACGGACATCGGATCCCACATACCTCCTCCCATCCAATGGACAACCGTCACGTGGGCACCACGTGGACGCTACGTGGCAGTTGTAAAAATGGTGTAAGCATTTGGTTGTAGCGTAGCATTGCCGAACCCTAAAACCCAAATCATGCCCCATCCCTAAATTTGGGCCCAATTTTGTCCATTTTTACTCAAACATATTCCACTAGATCCATCCATCCATCCATCGTCATCTTCTTCTCCTCTGCAAAATTTCAACTTTTTTCTTATTCCTTCCTTCCATTAGAGAGAATGGGTTGGCATGTGCTGGAAGCAATCCTCCCTCTGGGGATCATCGCTGGCATGCTTTGCGTCATGGGCAACGCCCAGTACTACATCCACAGGGCCGCTCATGGCAGAGTACGCGCGCGCGATCCCTATCGATTTTGATACTTCGATGATGATGATGCTATTTCTTTGTTGTTTCTGTTCTGAAATTTGTCTTCTTATTTGCTTCGATCTCAGCCGAAGCACATCGGCAACGATGTCTGGGACGTCGCGATGGAGAGGAGGGACAAGAAGATCGTCGAGATCCTCTCCCCCACCGGAAATTAGGTCAGTTCCTCTTGATCTGGATTCTAGGGTTAGTGTTTCTTTTTTTTTTTTTAAATTTTTTTCGTCCAATGCCGAGATTTAGATGACGTTTCAGTAGATAAAGTTGGGAACTTTGATCAAATTAGCTGACGTTTCATTAGATAAAGTTGGGAACTTTGATCAAATAATGCTATTGTCAGGCTAGCCTCAGTAGCAGTTAATTGTGGGGAGGTGCTGAGTGAGATACAATCGAAGTTGGGGAAGTTCAGATATTTTAGTACTCACTTCCTCTGGAGAGGAGAAAAATATCACTTGAAGCATTGTTGTAAAATCGGATAGCATGCCTAGTTTTACACTGCAGGGCCGGACCGATATGTCGTTCGATGCCCAAACACTCCACACATCGTTTATAAAATTTACTTATTACTGTAGTGTGAAGATAGGTAGATCTACCTGCCTATATTGCGCAGACACTAATAGGACGTGACATGAGTCAAACACGACGATACGGACCCGGATACGTCTATGATGGCACACGGACACGACATGGACCCTTGGAGTGTATTAGTTACTATCCTAATATAGAAATAAGTAGATTCTTTATTGTATCGTCTCGATGCCTTCATATAGTAAGATTATTCGATAGAATTGATCAAACACTTTACTTGTATATGTTACTTTCCAGGCATGTTAGAGATATTGGGTATCTTAAGAGCGTGTGCTTCTATGTTTAGTCCCATACTGGATGTTCTTGTATAAGGAGGGCTCTCCTCTCTCTATAATCTATATATGTACTCAAAACACTCAATGAAATTGTCCTTATATCCAAGGTAGTCTCTATTTTTACATGGTATCAGAGCGACTCTTGGCTCTCCACCCCGATCATTCAGCCATCCATTCTTTCCATTCTTACAAACTCCCTAGACTTTCTAGCCTCCACCGTTGTCTTCTCTATCGAACCCCGAACACCATCCTAACCAATACCTTATGGCCGCCATTTTCTCCTCTTCATATCTCTAAGTCTGCTTCAACTATTCCTCATCTTCTTCATTCTAACATATCAAAATACCAACATCTCCTCTCTACAACAAAAGCCATCACCTTCTCGACAAAGAACTATAAAGTTATTTTTCCTCTATTTCTCTTCTCCATCTTTCTCATCTATCTTTCAAAACCCTTATATGACGTCTAGCTTTTGGCACAACTTCCATTTCCTCCTGTTATCCTTACCACCCTCTAAATCTATGATTCCACGACTCCTTCTGCTACAAATCCCTCCTTGCCTACAACTTCTACCACTGCAGATTTGACTATCGCCGCCTTGAGCTCGTATCCAATCGTTGATTCTCAGATATTATCTTAGCTAGACCTCAACTGCAAATTTGGTTGCAGGTTGAGCTCCACATCCTCTACATCTCGACCACCAACTACCATCTTCTTCTTTTGATTAGATGTCATGACTCCGAGCCCCCTCCAATCTTCTTCTCTGGCCAGCTCCACTCGTTCGTGGTCAGGTGCATGCAACATTTTCAAGCTCGTATACCTCTACTCAGATACATAACCTACTTCTTCCTCTATTCTTGATTCTAGATCACCAACTCCAGACATCGACTCCAAACCGTAGGATGAAAATATGCTCTTCTTCTCCGACTGAGCTTCCTTGCGAAAACCATAACTCGATTGCAACAACTTCTTCACCGCTCGACATCTCCCTATCGAACTTGTTTCAACTAGCGCTGCTTGTATGATATCACTAATCTCAACATTACCATCCTCTAATCTCCGATCAAGTTTGTCGTGT
Source organism: Iris macrosiphon (assembly GCA_036927795.1). Classification (NCBI taxonomy): domain Eukaryota; kingdom Viridiplantae; phylum Streptophyta; class Magnoliopsida; order Asparagales; family Iridaceae; genus Iris; species Iris macrosiphon. Next base: position 46,426,687 of record JAYESA010000020.1, on the reverse strand, counting down.
TGACGACACTGCTTGCAGTGTCCAATGCTTCCTCCAACATCAAGCGCTAATGACGGCCTCAATGGCTCATCCACTCCAACCCTTCTTCTAGACCTTTCTTTTTCGTTATTTATTTTTCCTTGCAAAGTCCAATGCTTCCTCCAACATCAAGCGCTAATGATGGCCTCGATGGCTCATCCAATCCAACTCTTTTTCTAGACCTTTCTTTCTCGTTATCTATTTTTGCTTTAATTTTTTTTGTTGTGTAAAAGAAGGAAAGGCTTGCGAATATATATATGCCTAGGCGGCCGCCCGCCGCACCGAATTCGGCCAATTCGGCCTCCTAGGCGCCTGTTCGGGCCTAGGCGGCGCCTAGGCGGGCCAGTTCGGCCAATTCGGTCCAGTTCGGTCAAGGCAAAAAATTAAAAATTCAAATTTTCAAAATTTGAAATTTTGAAATTTGAAATTTCAGATTTGAAATTGCAAAAAATATTAAAAAAAGTTCAAATTCCAAAAAAAAAAAATTCAAATTTCAAAAAAATTTAAAAGAAATGCAATAAAAATTCAAAATATCAGGAAAACAAATCTAAACATTAAAAAATTTCAAATTTTAAAAAAATTTAAAACTAAAAATTCAATTTTTAAATTTTTAAATTTTTTTTTCCCTGTTCGGCCGCCTAGGCTTCCTAGGCGCTAGCCGGTCTAGGCGCTAGGTGGCCCTTTGGCGCACCGATTCCGCCTAGCGCAATTTATAACATTGTATATATATATATATATATATATATATATATATATATAAAATTCAAATCAACGTTTAAGATTAGATGACTTAAACAAGATCCAATTGTTGATAACATGGGGATGCAAAAAATTGGGAATGTGGATCCCTTCTCATATATATATATATATATATATATATATATATATATATATATATATATATAAAGAAGCATAAAAGAAGAAAAACATTGGTAGGTTCATCCCCGTACCCTCGATCCACTTAGCAACAAGTGTAACTATTTGTTTTCCTATCTCCACAAAATTGGCTATAACTCACTCTTTTGTTGGCATTACTTCTCCGTTGGGTGACTCTTTACTTTCGAGTTGTGACATTCATGATATGTACAACTTTAGGGGGAGCCTCACGACCTATCCATCTTTCATCTGGCACTAATACAACACACATTTACTACTTAAATTTTATTCTCGATTGAGCACCCTTGTGTGATGATAACTAATCAATTGAGCGCCCTCTTGCGCCATTGGTTCCCTATCAAGCACCCTTGTGTGCCTACAACTCTCTCCGATATGAACGTCCAATATTTTAGTTCTTTCCCGACGTAATCCAATATTCAATATCCGACATGCCAAACCCGAATACCTTATCAATACAAATCCAAATTTTAGTTACTTTTCCTTGTAGATACTTCATGTAGTTTGAATTGTATCTTTGTACAATGGTTATAGGATACATACAAATCATGTGAACTATTATTATCTTGTTTAAGTAGTAGAGTTCCACGTAGAGGAGGTTACTATAGGAAGTGGGAATAAAAGATTAAAAATTCCAATCATTGTTTTTTTTTCTTGAACAATAAATGCTTATTTGAAGCATTTACATAAATTTTATCTACTTTGCATTGGTCGTTTCTTTATGGTGGGTCCATTTGTATATTATAAATATTATGCATAATAGTGGTCTGGATTGTGTTCAAACGAGAAATGGTGCTTTTAAGCATATGACAATAGTTCATCTACTTTATATTATTTGTCATATGTAATATTGATTTAGTATTCAAGGATGCATCTTGATTGGTTTTATGCTAGTAAAATTTCCTATGGGAATAATCCCTTATTTTTCAAAAATAAATAAAAATAATAATAACTGAAGATGATGAAAGCCCCTTGAAATTTTGGCTGAATTTGAAGTATGAGAAATCAGTTGACTATCGAGTATATTGCTGAAAGTGGTTATCTTGGAGTTATTGAGAAGTAAAAAACAACAACACTCCATTGAAGCAGTGCCTGTACCAAAGGTAGAGAACAATTTTGTAAGTAAGGATGTCAAAATTAGTTATACGAAATATGGTATATAATTTGTAACTTCAACCAAAGGTCAAAAGGAAACGAGGGAGGATTACATGTTGATGGATAAAAGATATTTAGGAGTTATAGTTTTCAATATATAGGATAAATCATTTCATGTTGGAGAGATTAAGAAGGGTGTTGTTGTTCATAGAATTAAATTAAAACACGATGGTTGAATAGAAGACTGTTTGTACATGGCTTTCCGATCTTTGTGATCGTAAGATAAGTTGGAAGGAAACTTTTATAAGACTACTACAAGACCGGCAATGATTTATGATTGGAATGTCGGGTAATTAAAACATATGTCCACAAAAGAAGCACATTTGAAATGGAAATGCTAAGATAGATGGGAGTGGTAATACATTGAAAGATAGAATAAGAAATTAGTATATTCATGGGAAGTTAGAGGTGACACCATTTGAGAATAACATGAGAGAAAGTCATCTTAGGTGGTTTTGAACGTGCAGTTTTGACCAATAGATGCAATGGTTATGAGTGACAAGATTTTAGTCAAAGGAGCTGGTAGAAATAGGGTAGACCTAAGCTTGGACTGGATTTAGACTCTAAGAAAGGATATGACTATTTTGTAACGTCATAGAGGACATGGCCGTAGAGAGCGGAATGGAAGAAAATTATTCAAATAGCCAAAACAAAACTTGGTAGGAAGACTGATGTTGAAGTTAGATTTATTGCAAGTCTTCATCATAATTGTTAAAAAATTAATCAAGGATTAAAAAATACAAAATTGTCCAAGATTGAGCTCTTTTAGCTATTGTTGATATTTTCTTGTCTTAGCAAAAAGATAAGAAAATGATTTTTGGCTTATGTTGGGGACAAACTCCGTCAACAATTGTAAAGAACGAGAAGAAGGGAAGATGAAGAAGGCTCGGTGGAAAGAGAGAGAAAAGGGGGCATTGACTGCTCATACAATCCATGGGTATCAAACTTAATCCCAAGTCCCGACCCTAAAAGCATCCATGAAAGAGAAATAAAATGAGAGCCCAAGGAAGAATAATGTGGTAAATCATCCAATTGATAAGATAGGGTTTGAAGCAGTAAATTCAGCTTGTATATAATTGGTTGTAATGTCGCGCATAATTCAAGGGTGGGATCAATGCTTCGATCAGGGCAGCGCTAGGAGTTTTATTAGGTGAATACAATAAGTAAAAAAGAGAACTTTGTATTACTTGAATGAAAATTTGTTAAGAAGTTGGATTGATGGGGATTATTTATTTAAAAATCTATTAACAATTTTTTTTAATAACGAAATTAAGTCAGAATTGCGGCTTGCAACTCAATAAAATTATTAGAACAATAGAGTGAATACAAATCAGTGACTTAGTGGTAGAATGTCAACTTTTCACAAAACTTGTACCTCCAATATTTTCTGATATTACAAATATTTTAGTTTCAGTAAGTATACAAAACATACCTCTTTTGGTTGCTATTTCAGCTTGTAGAAACTGGTATACCAACTGAGGTAAGAACCATGACCTGGACCATCATTACCTGGGCCTTTGCTCCTTCTATATTTTCCTTTCTCTATCAAAAAAAGGAAGAAGAAGAAGAAGAAAACAGACTAAAAAGCACATTCGAGCATATTTATGAGAAATTGAAAATAAATAAATAGTACAATTGAATTATAACATACCTAAGGAATAATGTTGGAGGCCGCTTCATAACTACTACTTCCCTCCCTTCTTGTTTCCACGTCTTTACAGTATTGCTTTTTCTTATCCATTGATGCTCGTCAGTGTTGTTACTTTCTATTCAAAGAAGCATGTTTTGTTTTTTTGTATCCCCCTTCAGAACCTTTTTTCCCATCAATTAGAAGCCGGATCAGTAAGCTGGGATCCTGATACCCAAGGTGTGAAGGCATCATACTCTGCTATACCCATTTTTTTAGGCAAGTTCCTCAACTCCCATGCCAAGTTCCTGCTACGTAACTGCTTTTTGGTTGGGATAAATATGCAAGGAACATGGGATCTTCCTTCAAGTTTTTGGAATTCTATTTCTTTTGGTTGGTAGAACTCGATAAACTTTTTGAGACAAGCTCCCCTAAATTTTGTTTCCTCTCACCCAATTCTTGTTTGCTGATAGCTTAAAATTCCTCCCTATTGGCCAGGAACACAACAAGAACTTGAGGATTTTGGTAAATGGCTGGTTGTTAACCATATAAGACTAACAGAATTTTCCTAACTTGAAGTACACCACAAGCCGCCTCCCTCTCTTAATTTTTCATGTTCCAATCACCAGAGGAACTTGGGAAGTAGGAGAAGAACACATAACTAGGACCACACCACAAAGTTATGTGAACTTTTCATGAGTTCTGGTAGTTTCAATCACCAAACAGCGCTTGAAAGTTTTTCTGAGACTAAGCCCTTAAAGTTTTTGTTTGAATGGTTCGGCTCCTGATCGGTATCAGGCTTCTATATTGGCTGCATTGCATTTCGTGCTTATCAGTTGTAGGTCATCTCACCCCAACGTAAGGTCAGTCCGAGCTCCAGCTCCAGAAAATCTACGTTCGGGTCCTATAGAGATGAAACCTTTTTATCACTTTATGTTTTTAGTAAATGTGTAAAATTATAAATTATGCTTGGTGATTTGAGGAGTTCAATCTTGGGTGTTAACTCACAAACTGTATTCTACTTTTTGTAAAACAAGCTATAGGAGGCTTCTCCTATGTCTATGAGTAGAGATGAGGGGATGACTTATCCGATCAGTTTTACATGACCATATGGTGCGTACATATATATTCTTCCATATATTCCAAACAATGTATGACAACCAGTGTTGTAGATGTCGTGTCGTCAGCATTCTGCCATGGCTGATATATCTGTTTTGACTTGCAAATGACACAAATCAGCAAACAAAATCATTTATACGGTTTTGGTCAAATTCGATCGACATATTGGCCTAATGCTAGTTGATTTACCGGCTGATTTGAGAAAGTGAAATTACGGTCGAGTTTTTAAACAAATTGATCGTATCTATATGCCCATTCGTGTGATTCTAAATTTTAAAGCAACTGCACGTCATTGCACAAACGCTGATAATGATGTATCAACTAATCCTATGGTCATACCTTTTCAGGAATTGGTCAAAGCTACTGCCTGCCTTGTTGGTTTCACTCAGGAATCTTCCGAACGCGTATAATGTGGAAATAATGCTCAATCAGAGACGATATAGCTCTTTAAATCCCCTTTGTATTTGTGGTTTATTTGCCAGTTTTAATAAGAAGTATGGAAACTTCACATAGCTTTCAGTCAGATGTTTGAACCGCCGGCTATTGTCTGAATTGTCAAAGAAAGAACTTGTTGCTTGCTTGCTTGCTCGCGATGGTAGTTAGCATGATGTTACGCCTGGATTTGCCCTTTTGTTGCCCTCCAATTAACAATTAGGCTTAGGCTTAGGCTTAGGCTTATGGAAGTAGGTGCTCGATATCTAATTGAAGAAGGTTGTTTCGTGTCTTTTTAAACAAGCTGCATCATTAAAATAGAACAAGCGCAACTGGAGACTGATCTAATAAATATTTTCTACAAGCCATTTTGGACAGCATGTATATAGAACTACAGAAAATGGTCTGAAAATATTTTTAAATAAATTAATTAAAACAAAAGTAATTTAGAAAATTTTGAAGTTATGAAAATTTTCGGCATCTCAAATAGCGAAAAAATATATATATATAATTTTTTTTTCAACAATTTCAGTTCGGCGAAAATATGACTGTCGGTTTTTGTTTTTGGGTTTGTTATGGTTTTTTGTTTTTTTTTTTGGATTTTTTTTGTTTTGTTTTTAAATAAATTAGAAAAAAACGAAATTTAACATCTTAAATAAAATATGCAGCATTGAGCATCCAAAAATTTAAAAAATTTCTAACGTAATAAAATTAAGTCTGTCGTCAATCAGACTTTGTTTTTTGTTTTCGTGTTTGTTATGGATTTTTTTTTTGTTTTGTTTTTTTGTTTTTATTTTGTTTGGGTTTTCTTGTGTAGGTTTGGTTTTAGTTTTTTTTTTTTCATTTGATTTATTTTTGCAAAAAATTTGCTATAACTATAAATTTTTTAAATAAATTAGGAAAAACAAAAAAAGTTTGAAACAGTAATGAAATAGTTTGCCAACTGATTTGGCGAAATTCTCAAAAAAAAAAAATTGGTAATGGTGTTTTCACCGATTTTGGGATATTTATGAACCGATTATTTTTTTTTGAAACAGTAACGAACCCTCATAACAGTTCATAATCGGTACTCTAAAAACACCTCATAATCGTTATACTCCCACAATTGTCCAGCAGACCCTTAAAGTTTTTACCGTAATTGAAAGTTAAATCGATCTTATTACGATTAGTAAATTATTTATAAATAGATAATTTTATCGTTAAAAAACTTAAAAATATATTCTTGTTCCATTTTTAATCATCTTCACACTGATATATTATATAATAACGTTTGAGGGTCTGGAAACCAATTTTTACTCGTTAACATTGAAATACCGAAAAAAATTCGAAAATAAAATTATCCAAAGTAAAATTTGGAGATTAAAATATCGTTTTTTTGCGATTCTAAAATTTTTCGAAGTCCGTCAAACGGTGAAATATTTTATCCCATAGTACTTTTTGTAACGGTCATTTTGGCACAAGGTGGACCTCGTTTCGATCTCTCAATCAAAAATTATGATACTTTAAAGTTTTAAATTTTATACTTTTGTCTGTAACATGTGCATCATACTTCGAATGAAAAATCTTTTTACACGGATTGTGTTACTCTCGTCGAAAATATACAAATCGACTTATTATTTGACAAAAAATAATTTTCAAACAAATAATTATGGCCGTTCGAAGTATGCTCGACGGCAGACGTAACTTTTTTATGGCAGAAAATTTTTAAATTTTTGGATTTTCAATGCTGCATATTTTATTTTGGATGTTAAATTTCGTTTTTTTTTCTAATTTATTTTAAAAAATTATTTAAAAACAAAAAAATAATAATAATACAACTCAAAAAAATAACCAAAACAAACCCAAAACAAGAAAACAAACAGAAAAAAACCAAAAAAAATCGATAGTCATATTTTCGCCAACTGAGTTGACAAAATTGTTGAAAAACAAAAATATATTTATTTTTCATATTTTCGCCATATGGGATGGCGAAGGCTTTCGTAACTTTAAAATTTTTAAATTACTTTCGTTTTAGGTAATTTATTCAAAAATATTTTCTGTACAACAAATTTTCTGATAAAACTATGGGTTATAATATAATTTATTAGGTTATCATGTTTGTTATGTTGACTGCTTTGGCGTTTATATATATATATATATATATATAGAGAGAGAGAGAGAGAGAGAGAGAGAGAGAGAGAGAGAGCTAACTCCAGGAATTTTCCAGACATTGATATGTTAGTTTGTCAAAGATTGGGAGTTGGGATTTCCATACATTTTCCAGCTCTTTTTGCAGTAACAAGTAATTTTGTAAGTGTTGTGGGAAAAAAATCAATATATTTTGCTGTCATGAATCTGCAAAGTGAGCACGTTTCAAACCAATTTATTCTTGATATTGTTTGACTATCAGTCTGGCGTACAATAGACATCATGTAACTGACAAATTTTTGATAAAACCTTCAGAACATATTTCCATAGTTGGTGGATGACACGTTTTGATCTGGTCCTGCATTTTCGACATTGATGCAAAAATAAAAAAATATTAAGAAGCAAAATTTTGCCTATTGCAATTGAATACACAATTATACTGAATGATAAGTAGTGGGTTCCATTATTCCATAACTTTTTTAATTATAATAGAGAATATTAAATTTGAAAAAAAAAAAAAAATCTCATTGGACGATCAATCCCCCCCCATTTTTTTTTTTTTTTTTTTGAATGAAATGACTAAATTGTAATACAAGTTTACCATGAAAAGTGCAAAGTCAGATTCAGCTCAATAAAATGACTATTTTTACAGAGCTCAAATGTTTGGTATAACAAATTTATAGACTTTCAGTGAAGTCTCTCTCTCTCTCTCTCTCTCTCTCTCTCTCTCTCTCACACACACACACACACACACACACACACACTACACATTTAGGCTAAAAAAGAGTCAAACAACATTAACTTCCTGAACTCTTCCAGGTTAGGTACTAATGCACAATTCTGAATTAGCTATGGCAATTATGTGAATTACCAGTATATACCAGATCAGAGTGAGTACATTCAAAATTTGAGACTGCAATTTTTCAGCCATTGAGTAAATCATAGGTGCAAACGATACCATTTTTTTTTCCTTTCTAGAAATTATCCTGAAGGCAAAATAACCACTAAAATGAAAAATTTCATGAAACCTTTACAAAAAGACAGGTATGGAGTGGAATATAGATAAGAGTTTTGAGGAAGTCACATTTAATTTCTACAAATGAATGCCTGTTGGATTTGAATAAAACCCATATGCAAGAATGCAAGTGGGTGTTTCTTATAAATATTTTGGTAAACCTACCTATCAAATTTATAGTCCCATATTCCTCCAAACCTCTCTTCAAGCAATTCCTCAGTAATTATGACTAGGAGACAAAAATCAGTAATGCTGTAGAATAGTATCAAGATCTAGAAAGCACGGTCAATCCAAAAAATGTCATGCAGGACACATACCGGAGACAACCAGGAAACTGCAAAATACATTAGGACAGTGGCGTGTCCTCACCGTGTCATGAAGTATCCTTGCAACATAGACCAAGACTAACTTCTGTAAAGATGCTGAAAAGGGAAATGGCCAAAAAAAAAAGTACGCTTTCCTTCTTGTCAAACATATTGTAACTTGTCCTCATTGTTTATTGTGACAGAATATCATCACCAACCTATCTCAATTCATATAAGACAGACCATCTCGACCTGCAAAAAATAACTAGCTGTTGCCAACTTGTACTGGATGTTTTCTAGCTGTTAGTTATGTATAAAGTTAGGTGGCAAGAACATGCTTTCACTCAAAACAATTCAAGGACAAGGAATCCCAGATGTAAATTGCCATGCATTACAAATAACAAATAGATGAACTGAAACTAAATCTTGGTACGTGGACTGAAAAAAGATGGCCGATATTCTTGTCAAGATGTAGCAGTGGAATATGGCTTTGGAACTGTAACGAAATTACATACTCTATCAAAAAGAGAGAACTTTAGTGAACTTTACAAGTATCCAGAATCTCCTAAGTTATTGCTATTCTTTAATTGTTTCGAGTTTCCTAATGGAAAAGGAAACTCACAATGAACAACAACTTTGACCTAGAGACCCTAATTCCGCTAACTGGACTGCCTTCGGTTGGTTTGCATAAAGCAAAGAAAATCAATTCTTTGTTCATTCCATGAGTACGAGAAATTGCAATTTTCATTAAAAAAAAAATCTGGTGTTTGGAAAGGCCGGAAATATAATACTCTTGAGCAGGAATAGTTTAGTCCTAAATTTTTGTAATAAATGCAAAAAATTGAACTACTTGAGTTAATGGATGGAATCCTATTTTTCTCCTATTTTTCTCTTGTAGGAACTATTTCCTTTCTAGGAAAAGAATGACTTTCCTTTCTTGAAGTCCTAAGTCTGCAAACCAAACATGGCCTACGAGTAAAAAAGTTAGGAAAGGAACCTTAAGCACCATCCTTCTCTTCAAGAGACCTTAAGGTCTCATTTGGTTCGCGGAAAGAAAAGAAGAGGAAATCAATTCCTTACTCTTTCCGTTCCTTTGGAAAATTATAATTCTTATTGATTTTTCTTTCCGGTGTTTAGAAATGTCAAGAAAATTGAAAGGAAAAGTGAATTCCTTGGTTGGATGAAGGGAACCATTTTCTTCCCTATTTTTTTTTTTCATTAGGAATCACTTTCTTTTCTTACTCAATTCCTTTGGCTCTCAAACATAAGAAAGTAATCACTTTCATTTCCCAACCTCATGATTTCGCAAACCAAACGAGGCCTAATATCGTCCCCAAGGCAATAAATAGCACAGTAATATCAAAAGAAAATGGCTTTATTGTTTGGTATCATTTTCGTTTATGTGTTTTTTATTTTAAATGTTTTTTAAAATTATATTTTCAGTTTTTATAAACAATAAATGCGTTTGACAGATCTAGTTGTTACTTGTTTATAAAAACAAAAACGTGTTTGATAAACAACGAAAGTACAAATTTATTTATTTATTTTTGTAAGCAAACATATCATACCAACTGCATCTGAAAATTATTTATTACCTTTTATGTTTTTTTTGTTTATGAAGAACATGGTAAACAACTTTTTTGGTTTTCACTATTTAAAAAAATATATTTTTTTAGTTTCCAAAAAAAAAAACATAAATATACTTACCAAACATGTTTTTCTAAAAATAATAGATTTTTTTTTTTCAAAACAAAAACAAATATGATAGCATCCACAAGTCTTCATCTTCCGACTAGAACAACAAAACAGTAGAATTTGACATTAACAGAGAAGAGACACCAGAAGGGAATCAAATGATTCCAATATCTCGACTTTATTTGGCTACTTTCAACAATTAACCAAAACTTTCTAGACCTGGAAATGAATTAAAGAAATACCTGCAGCATGCATGCCATTACTGGAACAATCCAATCACAAAAAGAGCCGAAAGTGGCGAAGAATCAAGGTGCATGATGAGCCCGGCTCGCTGAATAATTTCTCTTCCGAAAGAAAGAATGTGTAATAACGTATCCAACGAAATGCTACCAGCTTGATAATTACAGAAAATCATAGGACGCCATGCCAATGGAACAAAGTGCCGGGCTATGACTCGATGCTGTCTGTACATATCAAACACTTGAAGTTGAAGAAGAAGAAGACGACCATTGCTTTGTTCCTCAATCCAATCTTTTAAGTCCGTATTTATTCTTTGTACGTACGTACGTACAGCCAATCAAACCACATACTCATTCTCAAGAACCGGTTGAGTACGGGTCCCCGACGCCACCGGTGCCTGAGTTGCCCCTACTCGAGCCATCCGCAACGACTCCCCCGCTTCCGCCCTCCGCTCCATCTCGGCCACCTTCTTCTTCTTCCCATAGCGCCACAGGCAAACAACAACCAAAGCCAGCAACACCAAACCAACAGACCCACCCACACAACCGCCCACAATCCTCCACACCTTATGGCTCGGACCAGGGCCCGGTCCCGGTGACGGTGACGGTGCCGGAGCTAGCTCAGTGGAATTGACCACGATGGAGAAATGCCCCTGTCTGTACGTCGAACAAACACCTTCCGAAACCAATTCCCGAAACTCCGGCAGGCCATCCAGGTCGAACCAAACGCACGTCGCACCGAACCCGACAGGAACCTCCCTCACGCCCGCGAATCTGATCAAGATGGGCAAGCCCGAGGCCACGGCGTCGAGCTCGTTCAGGCCGGTTCCGGACAGGTTCATTGCATTGTAAGCGAGGAGGCCGAGGACGGGGGCGAGGTAGGTGTAGCCGGGCAGAGGGTAGTAGACGGACGACCAGTTGCCCAAGTTGTGGTAGACGAGGGCGAGCCTCTCGACGTAGGGCTGGACTATGACTCCCCGGGGGATCTGGAACTCCTTGTAGCTCCTCATCCCTCTAACTCCCAGGCTCCCTCTCCTCAGCCTCACCGCTGCGATCTGGACGCTGGTGAGATTGGAAGGGGGCACGGCGTCGTAGACCGTTCCAGTCCGGGGTTTGTTATGGAAGGCGCGGTAGGCGTAGGCTTGGAGGAGGGAGTCCAGTTGCTTCGAAGGGGTTGCTGTGGATTGGGCTTTCGATTGGAATGCTGATAGGATTCCAATGGCAGCAACAACAAGTACTACTACTACTATTCTAGGGATTCGGCAAATGGGCTCCATTTGATACTTCTACAAGAACTAGCCTTTTTCCAGGGTTTCTTGATTCGGTGCCAATGGTAAAAATGACCACTTTGAGAAATTTATCGAATCACTACCGCAAAAGAACGATTTCTATGCTTCTTTTCCAGCAAAAAATGAAGGTACATTCAGCTCAAGTGAGCAATGAAACCGAAATTTTCCCCAAAATTACCTGGAAGAAAGAAGCACCAGCAGCGCATAAAGCTCTCAACTTTGCTCCAAATCTTCACCAATGCACGTGTTCCCACAGTACCAAAACCCTCAAATCTATATATGAACACTCTCTCCAGCACTCAAAGCCCCAATCTTTACTACGAGAAGCAACGGAAGAAATCCTAGAAGAAGAAACAAAATTTCTCGGAAATCTTTCCTAATGTAGCACACAAAAAATCGGGATCTCCAGATTGAATCGCTCAAGAACCGAGGATTATCCACATTGAATTGGGGATTGGGAAAAAAATTTTGGAGTTTGACAACCCTAATTTTTTTCCTCTCTCTCTCTCTCCCTCCCTCTATCAAATTAAGTACGAAAAAAGAAAATTAAAGGAATGAGTAAAAATGGGAAAGAATAAAAACGCTGATAAACCCCTTCGAAATTTGACTACAATGCCCTTATGTGGTTGGTACGCTTTCACGGCCGTCAACTTTTTGTTGCGGGCAATTTTTCCCTTCAGTCCTCTTTTAACGTTCGAATTCCATTGGGGACCTTTCGGATGGGACTGTTGGAAATTTAGGAACTTTTAGGAGATTTTACCAAATTAATAATTGCGCGTGAACTGTGACGCTAGGTCACTGTAGACTTTTGACTGGAGGAGGAAGAATTTCATTTATTTCATGGGGAATTCTTGTAATTTGCAGATATGCCCCTTTGTATTGTAGATTTTTAGGGGAATCGACTTTTTTGAATGTTTGTAATTTTTATATAAAGAAAATATAAAATAAGTAGCTCCAAAAAAATGAAATCAACTGAATTTCATTGATTACTGGTGGATATGCCACATGTCACCAGTTTGGAAAATGTTCGCTACAAAGAGTTTGAAGTTGGATTTAGTGCCCATATATTATGTTAGTAATCTATTTACCTATAAACTTGAGCTTATTTAGGTTTAGGACAAATACATTTTAAAACAATAAGTTTTATTTGACTTATAAGGATTATTGTGCAGTTATAGTAAAACTACCAAAAAAAATTAAACTATTTATGGGCTACAACCAATATATCTATCTCTTTTCTTACTCTTATAACGAGACTTCAAAACGGTTCAAAAGTGAGCCGTCTAAGTCGTTTGTAATTGCTAACAATTATTTAAAAAAATTAATATTATGTAAAAAAAATTGTTAATTTTTTTTTTAATTTGTTATAAATAACGACATGAAAAATTGAACTTGATCAATCAAGGAGAACACATCCCACCTTAACCACATGAGCTAGAAGAGGTGTTTGCATATAGTTATATTATATTATGTAGTTAAAAAATTAGTTAAAATTTATTTATTTATTTAATTTTTAGTTACGTGAGGATATACGTATAACTTATACGACTAGACTTTTAAGATTTTTTATAAAAAATAGAGATATATCCATAGCAAATATATTTAAATATTTAAACTATTTTAAAATAATACGGATTTTTTTTTTAAAATGAAGAAAATATAGCATAATTGCGAAAAATGGGAGAAGTTCTGAAGAATTGTAAGTAGGGGGATAACTCGCCAACTTAGTTGGCGGGGTCAAATACAAATGGGCACGCTCATCAACTTAGTTGGCGGGGTCAAAGGGCTCGCCAACTCAGTTGGCGAGCTAGGGGTGTTGGGGGCAGAGCCCGCCAACTCAGTTGGCGAGTGAGTGGGGAAAAATGAAATTTCGGCCGTTAGCTTCTCGGGATGGGGGGCGGGAAGGAATTATAACCGTTGAGGAGGTTGGGGGGAGGATTATAGCCCGCCAACTCAATTAGCGAGTGAGTAGGGGGAAAGAAAATTTCGGCCGTTGGCTTCTCGGGATGGGGGACGAGGAGGAATTATAGTCGTTGTGGGGGTTGGGGGGAGGATTATAGCCGTTGCACAACGGCTAATACAAACTTATATTTTTTTTTGTCTCAACCAAATCATCCAGCACTCTCACTCTCTTCCCTCCAGCAAAGCCTCCAGCACTCTCTCTGTCTCTCTGCCTCTAGCAACCAACACCAAAAAAATATTCTGCATGTAGCCAAAGTTTATATGAGTTTCTTGTAGCAAAAGTTCTCAACCGTCATGGATCATAGCGTAAGAATTGTATGCTCGTACGGCGGTAAAGTAAATGGGTTAAGTTACGAAGGAGGAGAAAGCCAAATTTTTTTAACTTATCCGAATATTAGTTTTGAAAATATACGTAATCATATTATTAAACGTTGTTCTATTCATTATGATTTTATTCTGAAGTCTATTTTTGGTTCTAATTATTTTTTTTATAGATAGTGAAGATGCATGAAATTATATTCTTGAGATTAATTCACAATCACGGTATATAAAAATATATGTTATTAAAGTAGCAACATTAGATAATAGAAATAGTGAATATTTTTCTGAATACCAGCATGTTAGTTCGGGTGCTAGTCCTTCTCAACAAATTGTTTCATTTTTCCAAGAAGGTCATTCATTAGATGAATCTAACCATGATGATGATAGTGACAACGACGATGGAAATAGTGATGATTTAGTTGAAAATATATATTATACGATAGATGATGATGTTGTAAAAGCTATCACTGATGAAGTATTTAAGGGAGAATTCTCACTTTAGAAGCTTTATAAGTAATTTAGCAATTAAATATAATTTTAGTTGTTCAGCTAGTGTTATGAATAATGCTCGTGAAATTATATATAGTTGTGATCAACCGAATTATAATTGGAGAGTATATGTCAAATCCATTGAAAATGACGATATAGTTAAAGTTAGTACATTAGAAAATCGTCATTCTTGTTTAGGGAGACTTAGTACAGGACGTCATCGACTAGCTACCGCTGCATGGATTAAGACCATGATAATTGACATTATTAGAGATAACCAGTCATATAGTCCATCACAAATTGTTAAAGATATATAGGGAGCACCGTATACAAGTTAGTTATTCCAAAGCCTAGAGAGCCAAAGAGACGGCATTAGCTAAAATTAATGGTAGTTATGATGAGTCATACGCTAGACTTGACGAGTATTGTTATAGAATTATGGAGACGAATCCAGGTAGTACATGTTTTATTAAAACTGCTGAAAATAATAGCTTTCAACGAATTTTTATTTGTTTTAAGTCATGTATTGACGAGTTTTTAAGAGGCTGTTTACCGGTTATTAGTACTGATGCTACATTTCTTTCGTCTAAATATCAAGGTATCTTATTTATTGCTTGTACACATGATCCTAACTATCAATTATATCCTATTGCTTATGCTGTTGCTGAAGGTGAGAATAGTGATTCTTGGTCTTGGTTTTTAAACTATCTTAAAATATCTTTTAAAAGTTTTTTTTATTGGAGTACAATTTTATTTATATCCGATAAGCAAAAAGGATTAATAAATGCTATTCGTGCTATTTTTCCTGCATCTCCTTTTTTTTTTGTATTTAGCATTTGTCACGACCCACACCCGAAAATTGGACATGAGCCGTGGGTATGTCCAGCCTACGTCGCGGCATCGGCGGTAGAACGATGTCTAGGTCTCAAGATGTCACCCTCATATTTTCATTTAAGGGTAGTTTGGTAATTGACACGGGTATTTTTATTTTAGGATTTATTATATTTAAATATTGTGTATGTAATTTATTTATTTATTGTATTATTTATTGATTGTTAGTTGTAGATTTATTTTGGACTTGTGTAGTGGACCTAACCCATTTATTAGTTGCATGAACCCAACATTTAGATTAGTTTAGATTGAGCCCATTAAATTAGGCCCATGAATTATGATGATGGATTAATTAGTGAAACCATTAGACTAGAACCTTCCACCTTAATTAATTTCTTCATGAGAGGCCCCGAGGGATATTTTGGATATTTTATATTGCTTGGGAGAGGGTTCATGATCAGCCATTAGAGGAGGAGAGAGAGTGTCTCTTATTTTATTTTTCATTTCTAAATAGATCTAGATTTCCTCCCTTTTCAAATTCCTTCATTCCCTCATAATTCTTCACCAAATTTTCACCCAAATTCCTTTTCTATTCATCAATTGAGGCTACTACAACAAGGATCTATAAGAAGAAAACAATGATCTAGAAGGAGGAGGCCAAGATCTAAAAAGATGAACTATTTTCTATTTTAGAAATTTTTTATTGGAAATCAATCTCCCAATAGGTACATTTCAGTTTTTTCTCTTCTAATACATTCTAAATCTAATATTTAACCATGAAAAACTAACCCACATACATATGCTACCCATAGGAATTGGTTTTAGGTTCATAGGACACCTTTATGTGCATTTTGGTGCCAATTTTAGTAGAATTCCGAGATTGACACATATAGTGGTTGTTATTGGATCTAATAGATCTAATTAACATTTGATTGCTTATTTGTGACTAGTTTCGTGTCCACAATTGGATACGTGTAGACCGTATCTCGTCAATTTGACGAAACGGGTTAATTTTGGAGGTTTTCCTTCGACACGGGACCTTGTGCATATCATATTATGATACGGACACATAGATACTCTAATTACTATACGTATTGTTTATAATTAGTATTTTAGACTTGCTCGTGTCCTCCGGGATACGTTTGGTTGTGTGTTGGGGCCGTATCGCAAGCGTATCATAGAGAAAGTGTGATACGGGTGCGATGCACTCCACGTGTTTGTTGTTTGATCCTTTTTGCTATACGTGCATGTATATATATATATATATATATATATATATATATATATATATATATATATATATATATATATGATAATTAAGTGATATATCTATATATATATGTATATGTTAGTGTATTTGAGTTTGGGTATATGTGTGTGTCTATGTGTGTATATACTAGTGTATATATATATATATATATATATATATATATATATATATATATATATATATATATATATATATATATATATATATGTGTGTGTGTGTGTGTGTGTGTGTGTGTGTATATATATATATATATATATATATATATATATATATATATATATATATATATATGTGTGTGTGTGTGTGTGTGTGTGTGTGTGTGTGTGTGTGATTATATATATCTATATATATGGTTGTGAGAGGAATATATATACTTGTTAGATATGTAGTAAGTTATTATGTATGTATATGTATATGTATCTATGTATTGGTATGTATTATATGTTAGTAGTTAATAGTTTTAATAGTTTAGTTATGTTAGTATAGTTTAGTATATGGGGGTTAGCTATATATATTAGCTATATATATTAGGATTTGAATTACCTTGAGATACCAAGGTAATGTCAAGGTATTGAGGGATACTCAAGGTATTGGGTAATGGGTTGGTTTAGTCTAGTTGGTTACTATAGTAGTTAGTTAGTTAGATATGTTTGATTATGTAGATAGTTAGATATGTAAACTAGTATATATATGTTATGATTGATATTTAGTCGCATATACTAATAGGTAGTGTATCTTGATAGTTAGTTATATTAGTTATACATATCTATGTATGTTAGTATTATAATTAGTTCTATGTTATATTAAGATGTATATATATTAGGGTTATTTATAGCTAGTATTAGTTTGGGATTTTATATATCTATTGGTATTAGTTATATGTTGAGTTTTGGGTTACCTCGGGATACCAAGGTATTACAAAGGTATTGGACCGATACCCAAGGTATTGAGTTTGGGTATCGAGATAGGTGTGATACGCATTGGTGCAAGGCCAAGGTATCCTAAATTCCTTGTTTTAATATAGAATTAATTATAATGACTTGTATATATATATATATATATATCTAAAATACTATTTTTATATAAATGAACTTGCATATCTTAGGATACGGCTTTTTGAATGCCTTTTAGTATCTTAGCTTGGATTATATAGCATAGTTTCATAGTGTTTCGACTTAGTGACTTAGTTTTAGACTCTTGCAACCTAGATTTCATCGGTATGACCTAAAAATGGCTTTATGACATAGAATTGCATCAACTTAACTTATTTCTATTTTAGAACCTTGTATTGATGCAACATACCATATATAGGTTGTGTGGCACCAGCTTGGACATCGAGAGACATACCTTGCTCAGGACTTCAAGCGAGTACATTTCTCTGATAGTTTTTAATTCATAATATTGTATATATGCATGTTCTAGAATTGTATACATTGATCCCGATACAGTGATTTCACGGACTGGTGCTACATGGATCCCGCCATGAGATGTTATCCCCTACCGTGTTCAGCGGGTACTCGTGTACATTGTATCTCATCGTGTATACTGGGTACTGATGTTACTTCATGTTCACATACTGCTCGTGTTCAGTGTGCTTATTCGTGTACATCCACCGCTCATGTTCGGTGGTTATGATATTCGTGTACACCCACTGCTCGTGACAGTGGTTATATTTTTGTGTTCGTAGCGTGTCGCAACTGGATCCATCGGTATTAGTTGGGGGTGGGAGAGTAGGAGTTGATTATGTGATCAAAGCCATTGTTACTATCGTGTATATTCTGGTTACATACCTCACTTGTAATCCGCCTTACCTGATCATGTTCACCCAACCCGATCACATAATGAACTTGTATTCTGAGGCACATTAGCTAGTTTAGATTGCAGTTATTTTATCATATTGTTGATATTCATATTGTTAAACTATATTCTCGTACATTACCTGTATATCTTGTTCATTCGTTCATATGTTTAGTGATCTTGTATTTTATTTCTATATCTGTTTATATGCTCGATTATGCTATTGAAACTGCTTTCAGAGGTATGTACTTCGCTCCAATCCTGACTGGATATATTTTTCTAGATGATTGGCTTATAGAGCAGTGTCCCACATTCTACGGTCCTCGGGACGGTGTATCTTTAGAGGATCCTTTGGTAGACCAGGAGAAATTAGTTGCAGAGCCCGAGGAGATCTAGTTTATTTGTGTTGGACTTGTATTGTATTATATTGTTGAGATTCATTGGGTTGTATATTATTTCAGTTTGTGGTTTATATCTTATTCTTTCCTTCGATATTCCATTCATGCTTGTCTTTCTTAGTTTCCATTGTGATTGAGTTTAGTTATATTGTTAGATACCATTTTGTTCCTCCGTTTGGAGTTGAGATGATTGACAGGTACCATATTATATTATTGAGATACTAGATAGTTAGAAATGACCCAGACAATATCTATCGCAGATTCTGTGGCGTAGGCTGTACGTACCCACGTACTTGTGTCCGAATATCCGGGTGCGGATCGTGGCACATTTTTAGTGGTGGCCCATGCAGGTCGAAATTCACAAGTTGTGCGATATCGTGGTAGTGCGACGGCTTAGTTGTACTACTGCGAGCCTGCGATAGGATATAGGACATAGGACACTAGGATGGGAGAGGTTACTCAATCATAAATTTTTTGAGAGATTCCTGGGACGACCATTGAGAATCTTATTATAAATTCTAATTCAAATCTTTTTCCTTGTTTTCGTCCGTTCTCACTTATTTTATTTTATTTTATTAAATTTGATTCTTGGTGATCGGTTGTTGAATTTAATTTTTGGTGTTTGTTGTTGAGTTTGATTTTATATCGAGATAAATTTTATGGACTAAATTACGGTATCATCTGATGACATATGTTGATGAGGACAGTAAGAAAGGTAAAATGTCTGCTTTGGTTATGGAGCCTAGAATTTATCACAGCCATATTAGCTGGTATGGCAGAAACGTGGGAAGCTGACTTCGGATGTACATATCTTAGTTATGGAATTTAGAATTTCTTGCAGCTATACTAGTCGACACAGCGAGGATTCTAGACGACATGATTATAGAGGTGTATACCTAAGTTATGGAATCTATCGTTTATCGCAGCTATGCTTACTGGCGTGGTGAGGATTCTGAGTGTCATAATTTTGGACAGACGTGTATAATTATCAGATTGTATCTTAAATTGGTTCTTAAAATATTATCTCAATACTTATCCACTTCTGTTATTATAGGACTTTGTTCCATCATTTTCTTTAGCTTAGCAGTAGAGATACTTTTAGTTCTTTAGTCCAGTTCCTTATAGAGCTTTATTTTATTAAGGTTCCTTGTTTGTGTGATAATTGGTGACTTGCAATTAGGTATGTATCTTGAGTATCAGTGTTGACTGTTGGGAGTGTGGCTTGTGAGTCTGTAAGTAGTTTTTGGTTGGACATGTGAGCAATATGCATCAATCTAGAAATAACCCATAGTGTAGCACCTTGTAGCAATAGTTCTATGATAATGTGTCATTATAGTTAGTATTGGTACTATAGGTAGAAGGAGGAGTAAAGAGTAGAGTTAGTATCAGAGTCATCATGCTAGTTTTGGATAGTCATGAATTCATGTAGTTGAGTGATCCATGTAAACAATTAAGTATTAAGGAAATTATGTTGGAAATTAATGGAGCATGATATTCAATTTGGTGGTTGATACTTGGGTGTGTCAAGAGTAAAGAAATATATATACATAAAGGGTATTAGTGAGTATGCCATAGTGGGAGGGTACCCATAAGTGTATAGGAGAGTGTAAGAAAATAAGAATACATTGTGCTAAGGTAGTAGGACTTGTGTTACAGGTATAAGTAGAGCATTGATGTGAGTAGATAGGAGTGTACCAGTAGATGACTAGTGATGGGTATATCACCTGATATTGAGGCCAGTGATGTGTTGGAAGCAATATATGGAAGAATATCTAGAAATTGTATGCAGAATGCACAGAGTGTCAATATGGAGTTCATGAGTATCAGAAAGTGGAAGCCTGAGTATTAGAAAATTTTAATAGTATATCGTGGGTTGAGAAATATCAAGATTGGTCATGGAAGATATGTAGTGTATCAGTCTGTAAAGGATTTAAGGAGAGATATATATACATCAATAGAGATATGGAACCATGTGCCTGCCTTTGAGAGTGAAGTAAAACATGAGTATTATAGAAGTTAATAAGTAGAGCATTGAATGCAAGTGATCATGAGTTCTAGTGAGTGTGATAAGGTGATCTAATGATAAACTAGTGTCCTAGAACATTAAGGGCATATGCGATGTAGTTAGGAAGCTAGTGTTACTATATCAAGAGTACTAGTGTTTCTATATCAGGAATTAGTTGAGTAATGTGCTAGTAACAGTAAGTACCTTATGTGATAATATTAGATTAGTGTATAAGTTAATATGGATAGAAGAGCATTTGCAAGTAATAGTGCAAGTAATCCAGGCAATAGAGGAGAGAGGCAATTTATTTATAGAAGTAAGTTTAGTAGGTATAGTACCTTGCTAATTTTAAGTATAGAGGTCGTATGTATCAAGAAAAGTACGAGGGGTATAAGGATACCAGTGAGATATCATGGTGTTGTAATGGCTAGAAGGTAATTGTGTAGGTATTGTGATACTAATGTATAGATGAGAACCTTGGGGTGATTAACAAGTATCAGAGAATGAGTTATACCAAGTATCGGATATAAAGAGTACCCTAATAACAAGAGCCAGAGTACCTCAAGTATTATAAAAGTTTAGGCACAAGCATTTTAGTATAATAATATAGAGGAGAGACATGAGTAAACTTGGTATGAGGATATCATCTAAAAATCATATAAGAGCTGGTGCCTTGTGTAGACAGTAACAAGATTTGAGTAAGACATCCTATTGGGAGTACTTAAGTTGGACAAGGGTGTGCAAATAAAATACATGATTGAAAAGTATACAAGTGTTCCTTGCAAGAGAATGGTTGATAAATTTTGGTGATTACAAGAATTAAAACAGATAAAGGAGGTAGTATCTTAGCAGTATTTTGTATAGTATCCTAGGTAGCAAGTGCCAGTGAGTTAAGCATGTCCATGACCTAGAACTATAGTATATCACTAGTATTTGATAACCCTCAGTATTAAGAATATTTTGACTATGTTGATAATTAGTGAATGCTTAGTGCGTGATAGAATAGGCCACATGTGGCATAGTAGATTATCCGCACCAGCAGAGGGAGACACCCCAGCAGGACAGTGACTGAAATTCATGATAGTTGGAGTATGCTTTTCTCTTTCAGTAGAATGGTAGGATTGTATGTTATAGGATAGGACTATTTTAAACTATGATTGATGGGGGTTTGACACTAGTAAAAATTTATATGACTAGCCCAAGAGAGAGGGGTGAGAGTTTTAATTTCGAGGACAAAATTTTTCTAAGGAGGGTAGGATTGTCACCCTCACATTTTTATTTAAGGGTAGTTTGGTAATTGACACGGGTATTTTTATTTTAGGATTTATTATATTTAAATATTGTGCATGTAATTTATTTATTTATTGTATTATTTATTGATTGATAGTTGTAGATTTATTTTGGACTTGTGTAGTGGACCTAACCCATTTATTAGTTGCATGAACCCAACATTTAGATTAGTTTAGATTGAGCCCATTAAATTAGGTCCATGGATTATGATGATGGATTAATTAGTAAAACCATTAGACTAGAACCTTCCCCCTTAATTAATTTCTTCATGAGAGACCCCAAGGGGTATTTTAGATATTTTATATTACTTGGAAGAGGGTTTATGACCAGCCATTAGAGGAGAGAGAGAGTGTGTGTCTCATTTTATTTTTCCATTTTCAAATAGATCTAGATTTTCTTCCTTTTCAAATTCCTTCATTCTCTCATAATTCCTCACCAAATTTTCATCCAAATTCCTTCCCTATTCATCAATTGAGGCTACTACAACAAGGATCTACAAGAAGAAAACAAATATCTAGAAGGAGGAGGCCAAGATCTAAATAGATGAGCTATTTTCCATTTTTAGGATTTTTTATTGGGAATCCATCTCCCAATAGGTACATTTTAGTTTTTTCTCTTCTAATACATTCTAAATCTAAGATTTAACCATGAAAAACTAACCCACATGCATAGGCTACCCATAGGAATTGGTTTTAGGTTCATAGGACACCTATGGTGGAAGTTATGTGCATTTTGGTGCCAATTTTGGGGAAATTCTGAGATTGGCACATGTAGTGGTTGTCATTGAGTCTAATAGATCTAATTGACATTTGATTTCTTGTTTGTGACTAGTTTCGTATCCATAATTGGATATGTGTAGGCCGTATCTCGTCAATTTGACGAAATAGGTTAATTTTGGGAGTTTTTCTCCGACACGGGGCCTTGTGCATATCACATTATGATACGGACACGTAGATACTCTAATTATTATATGTATTGTTCATAATTAGTGTTTTAGACTTGCTCGTGTCCTCCGGGATGCGTTTGGTTGTGTGTTGGGACAGTATCGCAAGCGTATCATAGAGATAATGTGATACGGGTGCGGTGCACTCCATGTGTTTGTTGTTTGGTCCTTTTTGCTATACGCGCATGTGTATATATATATATATATATATATATATATATATATATATATATATATGTTAGTGTATTTGAGTTTGGGTATATGCGTGTGTCTATATATATATATATATATATATATATATATGTGTGTGTGTGTGTGTGTGTGTGTGTGTGTGTGTGTGTGTGAATTATATATATCTATATATATAGTTGTGAGAGGAATATATATACTTGTTAGATATATAGTAAGTTATTATGTAGGTATATGTATATATGTATTGGTATATATTATATGTTAGTAGTTAATAGTTTTAATAGTTTAGTTATGTTAGTATAGTTTAGTATATGGGAGTTAGCTATATATATTAGCTATATGTATTATGATTTGAATTACCTTGGGATACCAAGGTAATGTTAAGGTATTGAGGGATACTCAAGGTATTGGATAATGGGTTGGTTTAGTCTAGTTGGTTACTATAGTAGTTAGTTAGTTAGTTAGATATGTTTGATTATGTAGATAGTTAGATATGTAAACTAGTATATATATGTTATGATTGATAGTTAGTCGCATATACTAATAGGTAGTGTATCTTGATAGTTAGTTATATTAGCTATACATATTTATGTATGTTAGTATTATAATTAGTTCTATTGTAAACCCCCTCGACCAGATTCCCGTATTTTAGGAGTATTTTTCACAATTTAGGATTTGTTGCAATATTTAAAATTATTTTGCTTACATATCCTATTGACTTGTGCACCTGTCCGTCACCTAATTATTTGGACCTTTACCTTGACTGTTATCCCCGAACGAAGTTCACATACCTCTCCTAGACATGCCAGCCTATTATTCTAACTTTATGCAACTCCCAGATACTTAGTTATGAGCCTCGTATGAGACGCACAAATAGCGTTACAAACGTCCGTATTTAATTCCTATTTTAAATTCCAGACCTGTACCCATCCCTGTTCCAATAGAGATTTGAGGCCCAATATGCACCTGTTTTGCCCAGACAAAAATACGTTATTTTTCTACACTGAGTATATTACATTTAGTGTATTGACACCGTAGAAAAATTATGACCCTACCTGCCTCTAAATAATTAGAGAACACCGTGCGCAGTATTTATTTAGTAATAAATACGATGACCGTATCATCCAGAAAACCAGGCCCAGTCCCTGTCCAGACTCACCCCCACCCCCTCGGGACCCTCGCACAGCTTTTCCCTTCAATTCGGTGAAATTTAGAATTTTCGGGAATCGGGAATTTTCCCAAACAATTTCGTAATTGCATAATTTCCCAAAATAGGACCTTTACGCAATTTATAAAATTACAGGGACTTTTCTGTAAATTACCATGTGAGGTGTCACCTCCTGATTGGCCGGTGAACGTGCACCGTCCATTCCAAAAGGAGTCCAGATTCGATGTATTTACATAAAGTAAATATCCTATTTATGTAATTACCATTTAACCCTTAATAATTTCCTATATAATAAAAAAGAAATAAAAAGCAAAACCTAAACCTACCCCCAGCCCGCAGCCGATCCCCCCCCGGCCGGCGGCGAGCCCCCCCCCCCCTCGCCGGCGTCACCCCGCGACCGCCCCCCCCAGCGGCGAGCTTTTCCCCCCCGCTCAGCGAGCTCCCCCCCGCTCGGCTTTCCTCCCCCGCCCACGGCGAGCCGACCCGCCGGAGAGCTCCGCCCGCCATTCTTCTCCATCTCCTCCACCTCTGTCAGCCACCCCGACCCCCGCCGGCGAGCTCAGTGCCACCCTTCCCGACTTCCTCCACCTCCTCCGCCAATCACCACCACCACCCCTCCCTGTTCCCCGTCTCCTCCCCTCTTCCCCCTCTACTAGATCCGTCGACCCCACCGCCCTCTTTCTCCCCCTGGCCGGCCTCGACAGCCACCGCCGCCATCTTCCTCGACTCCGACTGCCACCACCACCACCCCGTCGACTTCCTCCATCATCAGCCACTCCTCTTCCTTCCTCCTCCTTTTCCCTTCTCCGGCCTCCGCCGGTGGACAGCCTCGACCCGACTGCTGACCCCGAACGCTGGTCGACTCCCCTCCGACACAACGCCGAGCAGACCCACCGCTGGCCCTCGCTCCGACTCGCTGGACCCATCCGCCTCTGCAAACCGCCGAGTCTTCCATCAACCACAGTGACTCGTCGGATCCCCTCGACTCATCCCCGACGGCCTGTGTTGAGTTTCCCCCGACTGCCCGGCCAACTACCTCCTCTCCTCTCGCTGTCCTTCTTCGACGAAGCCCTGACCCGGACACAGCAGGATCCAACGCGGACACAGGAGCTCTCGACCAGGACACGAGCAGGACACGGACACGAGAATTCAGACTTCTCGAAGCCTTGTTCAGGTAACCTGTTCTAACTCCTCGTAGTTCCGTTTTTAATTCCGTCAGTTGTGACACGTAGACTATGTGATCCTCTCGGTGCCCGTGCAACCCGCTCGGAGCATCGCGTCCTGTGGCGATCGCGGCACGCGATCCAAATACAGGAAAAACAATGACCCGATTCACCCCGGAACTGGGTACGCCCCGCCAAACGGGACGACTTGGTCGCACGCGGTCTTTACCAAAACGTGCGCGACGTTGATACGGACGTGTAGGAGTTCGGAGAAGTTGATTTGGATGTGCGTGCACACCGGAATCAACGCGTATCCGCTGACACCGTCCCGTATCCGTCAGTTCTGGAACACGCTGCAACTTTGTGTACACACGTCGGATCGAGACGAAACTTGCGCCATCGGACTCGTAGCAATACGCTGGTCCTGTGAGCCAAGTTTGGTTCGATTCTGAGAACGTTGGCAAAATTCCGTATCGTGGGCCCCACAGGCTCCACCTGACGGGCGATTTTGTGACCGGCTCATCGGAATCCAATTTTGGAAGTTCCGTTGAGTTTGTATCAGCGTTCCTGACTTGTTGACACTGAGTTTGGCAAATTTGGAGACCTTTGACCCTGACACGCTCTTCGGTGCAAAGCGGCCCACATGTGGACCCCGCTTTGACCGGAAACTGTCATTTTTGCCCCTGTGTCCAAATTGGACTTAAGGACAGGCGTTTCTAGCTATTTGATATTTTCTGAGACTGTTAGTGATATTTATTTCAGTATCCGGAGACATTCATTCTGAGGTCATAGTTTCTGACACCTGGTACTTGACATCGGGACATTACATATTTGCAGCTCTCTTGCCAGGCAAGTATACCTTGCCTTGTTGTACTATTTAAATTCAGTTCTTGCTAGTTACATATTTATTTATTTTAATATTATATAAATGTGCGCGTCCGAGAACACTCGGGTGCAGTCAACGAAGGCGTTGACGTTAGGATTGTATCTGACCTAGTGTCTAGTAGACCCACCTAAAGTTGTGAAGTTATTGATATGACTTCCAGGCCTTGACACGTATCATTACACGTCACAGAGTGAGTTCATGTAGGGACGCGTGCCTCATATTCGACTGGCCATCGGTGTGAGCAACATGTGTAACGGTATTTAGCTTAGTTTATTTCTATGGAGACTTGCATCATTATACGAGATGTCCACGTCATTTTCACGACTTGTATATCCTTGGGTGGGAAAGATATCTAGTAGACGTATGGGACACCCCCTTCTTGAGTCTTTTATCCTTCGTACCATGCTCCTCGGAGATGGTCGATTGCAGAGCTACCCGTGTGTCCGGGGGCATATGACACATATACTAGCCAGTCATGACGATTGGTGAATTACGTCAGCATATGTCAAGCCTACACATTCCCATGCGTACTACCAGGTCTTTAAATTGCATTCACTTAGATGGTTAGCACACCCCCATTTATTTATTCAGTATTTACATACATGGCATGTTGTTTTTCTGTATCTTGCTATGTCCCTCTGAGGACCTGGTCCCCTGCCAGGTGTATATGTTCTTGAGTATTCGCAGGAGCACAGATCCGGACATGTTACATATATCCCGAGGAGGTCTTCTCTTCGAGCCTCGAGATTGTCAGATGTTGTTCTTTATGGTGTGTATTCTGGTTCCTTTTGTATTCTGTTTCGGCAGTAGATTTGATTTCATCTGACTGTCATTCTTAGATATCTGTATTGAGATCTAGTTACATGATTATTGGTTATTCATATTTGATTCTGTGGATGAGATTTAGATATTACCCTGTGACTTGTGATCAGTTTTACCACTTATGAATTATTGTTCATTATACAGCGTACGCACGTATATATGGTTTCCATATATTGGAGTTGCCATATATACGGGCCAGCTGGCATGGTTACGTGACCTAGTCCTACGTATTTTGGGACTGGGGCGTGACATATTTTAGTGGTGGCCCATACAGGTCAGAGCATATTGTCTCGGTTACGTTACTGTACCGAGCAAGCCTGCACCTAGGATTAGAATATAGAATCTCATCCAAATTGACTATGACTTATCTTCTTTCCAGTTCGTCCTACTTACATAATTGCATCCTGCTTGATTCATGTGCTTCCCTGATAATTCTTGAGTATAGTCCTGCTAGAATATAGAAATTCCTGTTGATAGGATGATGATTAGGATAGTATTCCTATTAAGAATACCACTAGGGCTTTGACATATCCTTAAGTTCGGATTACTTAGTGAACCCTAGCCTTCCTGACTTCCTAAATAAAGCCTAGCCTTCCTGACTTCCTAAATAAACCCTAGCGTCACTTACCTATAGATTAACTTACCCTTATCCCTTAGACATATTTATGTATGACTTGAGTATAGTATAAACACTACTAGGATTAGTTAGAGATAGGATTATTAGAGATTTGACCATAGTGTTGACCCTAGCCTTGAAGAACCAATAGAAAATTCAAGATTGAATACTAGGACTGAAACCCCATCCTAAGTTTGGATAAACCAGAGTTTTACGCCAGAGACTTTTTACCCTTGTTGGCGTAAAACCCATTTGACCGTTGTTAGCGTAAGAGCCAAACCCCTGCCTAGTTGGCGTAAAAGCCAAATCATGTAGAAGCTTGTCCCCTTTACGCCGCCCTTAGTCTTCCTTATCCTGTGTATGACGCATCATGCCAGCCACGTAGGTAACTGCCCTGCGTAAACCTGATGATTCATAGATAACCAGCGTAGAGTAACCTGATTAGGCGTAATGTAAGGATAGGATTTAAGAGTAATTGTTACAGCCGTAGCTTTCCCCAGACGCGACCAAATTCTGCGCAGAGATACACCTCGAGCCCTGTGCAAAAGGAAACAGCTTTTGACGGGACATCTGGTTTTGTCTCCCTTTGAGTGTAATGATGACTTGTATCCAATAAGTCCCTAAACGACAAACCTGGAACTCCGTGCAAATTATCATCAAACCATCCCCTCGATCGTTGTGCAAGTACTTTTGTCAGATGACATGATTCATTAACTTGGCTGACAAACTCATGAGTTCTTGTACAACTTTACGCTGCAGCGTATGCTAGACTTTTTACGCTGGCAGATATTTTTACGCAATCTTTAGGCAATACTTTACCCGCAGACTTTTACGCCCAGACTTTCACGCAGACTTTTACGCAGATTTCTACGCACAGACTTTTACGCGGACAGCTCTGAAGCTTTACTTTACGCTTCTCTGTTTTACGCGGATAACTCTGAAACCTGCTTTACGCCGATAGTCTGAATCCCTGATTTACGCCAAACTACTTTGGATCCCTACCTTGCGCTAGACAATTTGAAATTCTGTTTTACGCAGACAATTTCGGATTTCTACCCTACGCCAAACCATTTTATCCCTGCATTACGCAGACAACCTCGAACCCCTACTTTACGTAGACTTCCTTAAATCTCTGTTTTAGGCGGACATCCTATAGTATTTATATAGATTGTAGAACTTAGAAGGCCATACCTCTTTTGGGTCAACTAGCGACTTAGTCAAGGAATTAGAATAATAACTGTAGAGATTGTAGAGTCTTGTTCTTGTGAATATGAATTATTTTGTACTTCTCACATCATAATCTAGCGTACTTATATTTACCTTACTACCTTGACTTATGCCGCTATTATAGCCTAGTTTCGCAAGCTTATTCTTTATCAAGCTTGTTCTTGAGAGATGTATTATTGGAGTACTACACTAATACATTTCAGAATCAGTGTATTACGGTCTGATCAACCATAGTGCACTTGGTTCGACCTTCGCATAACTACTTTACGTGGATTGAGATATATAGTG
Source organism: Iris macrosiphon (assembly GCA_036927795.1). NCBI lineage: Eukaryota > Viridiplantae > Streptophyta > Magnoliopsida > Asparagales > Iridaceae > Iris > Iris macrosiphon. The sequence goes on along the minus strand of JAYESA010000020.1, from coordinate 46,397,104 downwards.
ATTAGTAGATAGATGTACTTGCCCGTTGGATATGCCTGAGCATATCGTATCAGCTACATAACTGTGCTGATCCAAATATGTTAATAGGGATTCCCAAAATAGCATCTCAATTCCACAACTGCTTTGACAATTCCCGTTGAATTCTTTAAACGCCTTGATCCTCACACTACTAATCTATTACCTCCCCCTTGAACTCTTGATTATTGTTTATCGTCTTCCCTTATTTCGGAAAGGCGAAACCTCGTGCCTCGTACAAATACGAGAGTGTATTGTTTCTGTACCATTTTAGTTTGTTTCTGGGTAATTACCAAACCCTATTATTAGTTTAGATTGCAGTTTAAAATTGTGCTATCTTTAGAATAACCTTCGCTACCTACCTACCTACCTACCTACGTTTAATTACGTTCCTGATACGTGCATCCCTATAACAGCATTAAATTTTATTTTGCCTCGTAACTTGCGTCAAGTTCAGAACTCAAGTATTACGATGAAGAATATATCATTTTGCTGTCAGGAGTCTAAAGGGATTTCACCGAAGGAACAATGGATTGACTCCTGAATGGATAGCAGTACCTGTGACTAGGTTGACTTGTAAGGATCAAGATTCCTATGGACTGACTCTCCAAATCAGCACAATTCTTACCTATAGAGTTGACCAGTCTGCTGAAGCTTTAGCTAACTTATTTAAGGCAGATCGTAAGATGGCACGGCATACCAGTCAGCATTGTACCAGACAAGGATTCACGTAACCAGAATTGATAATCAACCGAAGAGACAGTTAAGTAAATGCAAGGACACTAGCAAGCAGTGCAAGACAGACAGAATCAGTAGGCAGACCGTCATCATCGTCCCGTGGAATTCAAAGTGGACGATCATGTCTTTTTTGAGGATATCACCATTAGGCCGAGCTTGTCGTATCAAGAGCAACCAGTAGAAATCCTTGATCATCAAGAAAAGTATTGAAGAACCAGTCTTTTCCCTTGATCTGCGTAGCATGGAAGCATGACGCGCCAGGAGAATCTACTTGGAAGCGTATGAACGACTTGCGTAAACGTTTTTCAAACCTATTCGTAACCCAAGATATAAATTACTTGTTAAATTATATCTTATGCCGACTTTGACTTCTACCCCGGCTTAGTTTTAATTTCGAGGACAAAATTTTTATAAGTTGGGTAGATTGTAAACCCCCTCGACCAGATTCCCGTATTTTAGGAGTATTTTTCACAATTTAGGATTTGTTGCAATATTTAAAATTATTTTGCTTACATATCCTATTGACTTGTGCACCTGTCCGTCACCTAATTATTTGGACCTTTACCTTGACTGTTATCCCCGAACGAAGTTCACATACCTCTCCTAGACATGCCAGCCTATTATTCTAACTTTATGCAACTCCCAGATACTTAGTTATGAGCCTCGTATGAGACGCACAAATAGCGTTACAAACGTCCGTATTTAATTCCTATTTTAAATTCCAGACCTGTACCCATCCCTGTTCCAATAGAGATTTGAGGCCCAATATGCACCTGTTTTGCCCAGACAAAAATACGTTATTTTTCTACACTGAGTATATTACATTTAGTGTATTGACACCGTAGAAAAATTATGACCCTACCTGCCTCTAAATAATTAGAGAACACCGTGCGCAGTATTTATTTAGTAATAAATACGATGACCGTATCACCCAGAAAACCAGGCCCAGTCCCTGTCCAGACTCACCCCCACCCCCTCGGGACCCTCGCACAGCTTTTCCCTTCAATTCGGTGAAATTTAGAATTTTCGGGAATCGAGAATTTTCCCAAACAATTTCGTAATTGCGTAATTTCCCAAAATAGGACCTTTACGCAATTTATAAAATTACAGGGACTTTTCTGTAAATTACCATGCGAGGTGTCACCTCCTGATTGGCCGGTGAACGTGCACCGTCCATTCCAAAAGGAGTCCAGATTCGATGTATTTACATAAAGTAAATATCCTATTTATGTAATTACCATTTAACCCTTAATAATTTCCTATATAATAAAAAAGAAATAAAAAGCAAAACCTAAACCTACCCCCAGCCCGCAGCCGATCCCCCCCCCGGCCGACGGCGAGCCCCCCCCTCGCCGGCGTCACCCCGCGACCGCCCCCCCCAGCGGCGAGCTTTTCCCCCCCGCTCAGCGAGCTCCCCCCCGCTCGGCTTTCCTCCCCCGCCCACGGCGAGCCGACCCGCCGGAGAGCTCCGCCCGCCATTCTTCTCCATCTCCTCCACCTCTGTCAGCCACCCCGACCCCCGCCGGCGAGCTCAGCGCCACCCTTCCCGACTTCCTCCACCTCCTCCGCCAATCACCACCACCACCCCTCCCTGTTCCCCGTCTCCTCCCCTCTTCCCCCTCTACTAGATCCGTCGACCCCACCGCCCTCTTTCTCCCCCTGGCCGGCCTCGACAGCCACCGCCGCCATCTTCCTCGACTCCGACTGCCACCACCACCACCCCGTCGACTTCCTCCATCATCAGCCACTCCTCTTCCTTCCTCCTCCTTTTCCCTTCTCCGGCCTCCACCGGTGGACAGCCTCGACCCGACTGCTGACCCCGAACGCTGGTCGACTCCCCTCCGACACAACGCCGAGCAGACCCACCGCTGGCCCTCGCCCTGACTCGCTGGACCCATCCGCCTCTGCAAACCGCCGAGTCTTCCATCAACCACAGTGACTCGTCGGATCCCCTCGACTCATCCCCGACGGCCTGTGTTGAGTTTCCCCCGACTGCCCGGCCAACTGCCTCCTCTCCTCTCGCTGTCCTTCTTCGACGAAGCCCTGACCCGGACACAGCAGGATCCAACGCGGACACAGGAGCTCTCGACCAGGACACGAGCAGGACACGGACACGAGAATTCAGACTTCTCGAAGCCCTGTTCAGGTAACCTGTTCTAACTCCTCGTAGTTCCGTTTTTAATTCCGTCAGTTGTGACACGTAGACTATGTGATCCTCTCGGTGCCCGTGCAACCCGCTCGGAGCATCGCGTCCTGTGGCGATCGCGGCACGTGATCCAAATACAGGAAAAATAACGACCCGATTCACCCCGGAACTGGGTACGCCCCGCCAAACGGGACGACTTGGTCGCACGCGGTCTTTACCAAAACGTGCGCGACGTTGATACGGACGTGTAGGAGTTCGGAGAAGTTGATTTGGATGTGCGTGCACACCGGAATCAACGCGTATCCGCTGACACCGTCCCGTATCCGTCAGTTCTGGAACACGCTGCAACTTTGTGTACACACGTCGGATCGAGACGAAACTTGCGCCATCGGACTCGTAGCAATACGCTGGTCCTGTGAGCCAAGTTTGGTTCGATTCTGAGAACGTTGGCAAAATTCCGTATCGTGGGCCCCACAGGCTCCACCTGACGGGCGATTTTGTGACCGGCTCATCGGAATCCAATTTTGGAAGTTCCGTTGAGTTTGTATCAGCGTTCCTGACTTGTTGACACTGAGTTTGGCAAATTTGGAGACCTTTGACCCTGACACGCTCTTCGGTGCAAAGCGGCCCACATGTGGACCCCGCTTTGACCGGAAACTGTCATTTTTGCCCCTGTGTCCAAATTGGACTTAAGGACAGGCGTTTCTAGCTATTTGATATTTTCTGAGACTGTTAGTGATATTTATTTTAGTATCCGGAGACATTCATTCTGAGGTCATAGTTTCTGACACCTGGTACTTGACATCGGGACATTACATATTTGCAGCTCTCTTGCCAGGCAAGTATACATTGCCTTGTTGTACTATTTAAATTCAGTTCTTGCTAGTTACATATTTATTTATTTTAATATTATATAAATGTGCGCGTCCGAGAACACTCGGGTGCAGTCAACGAAGGCGTTGACGTTAGGATTGTATCTGACCTAGTGTCTAGTAGATCCACCTAAAGTTGTGAAGTTATTGATATGACTTCCAGGCCTTGACACGTATCATTACACGTCACAGAGTGAGTTCATGTAGGGACGCGTGCCTCATATTCGACTGGCCATCGGTGTGAGCAACATGTGTAACGGTATTTAGCTTAGTTTATTTCTATGGAGACTTGCATCATTATACGAGATGTCCACGTCGTTTTCACGACTTGTATATCCTTGGGTGGGAAAGATATCTAGTAGACGTATGGGACACCCCCTTCTTGAGTCTTTTATCCTTCGTACCATGCTCCTCGGAGATGGTCGATTGCAGAGCTACCCGTGTGTCCGGGGGCATATGACACATATACTAGCCAGTCATGACGATTGGTGAATTACGTCAGCATATGTCAAGCCTACACATTCCCATGCGTACTACCAGGTCTTTAAATTGCATTCACTTAGATGGTTAGCACACCCCCATTTATTTATTCAGTATTTACATACATGGCATGTTGTTTTTCTGTATCTTGCTATGTCCCTCTGAGGACCTGGTCCCCTGCCAGGTGTATATGTTCTTGAGTATTCGCAGGAGCACAGATCCGGACATGTTACGTATATCCCGAGGAGGTCTTCTCTTCGAGCCTCGAGATTGTCAGATGTTGTTCTTTATGGTGTGTATTCTGGTTCCTTTTGTATTCTGTTTCGGCAGTAGATTTGATTTCATCTGACTGTCATTCTTAGATATCTGTATTGAGATCTAGTTACATGATTATTGGTTATTCATATTTGATTCTGTGGATGAGATTTAGATATTACCCTGTGACTTGTGATCAGTTTTACCACTTATGAATTATTGTTCATTATACAGCGTACGCACGTATATATGGTTTCCATATATTGGAGTTGCCATATATACGGGCCAGCTGGCATGGTTACGTGACCTAGTCCTACGTATTTTGGGACTGGGGCGTGACATCTATGTTATATTGAGATGTATATATATTAGTATTAGTTATAGCTAGTATTAATTTAGGGTTTTATATATCTATTGGTATTAGTTATATGTTGAGTTTTGGGTTACCTCGGGATACTAAGGTATTACCAAGGTATTGGGCCGATATCCAAGGTATTGAGTTAGGGTATCGAGATAGGCGCGATACGCATTGGTGCATGGACAAGGTATCCTAAATTTCTTGTTTTAATATAGAATTAAGTATAATGACTTGTATATATATCTAAAATACTATTTTCATATAAATGAACTTGCGTATCTTAGGATACGGCTTTTTGAATGCCTTTTAGTATCTTAGCTTGGATTGTATAGCATAGTTTTATAGTGTTTCGACTTAGTGACTTAGTTTTAGACTCTTGCAACCTAGATTTCATCGGTTTGACCTAGAAATGGCTTTATGACTTAGAATTGTATCAACTTAACTTATTTCTATTTTATAACCTTGTATTGATGCAGACTATATATAGGTTGTGTGGCACCAGCTTGGGCATCGAGAGACACACCTTGCTCAGAACTTCAGGCGAGTATATTTCTCTAATAGTTTTCAATTCATAATATTGTATATATGCATGTTCTAAAATTGTATACATTGATCCCGACACAGTAATTTCACGGACTGGTGCTACATGGATCCCGTCATGAGATGTTATCCCCTACCGTGTTCAGCGGGTACTCGTGTACATTATATCTCATCGTATATACTGGGTATTGATGTTACTTTGTATTCACACACTGCTCGTATTCAGTGTGCTTATTCGTGTACACCCACCGCTCGTGTTCGGTGGTTATGATATTCGTGTACACCCACTGCTCGTGACAGTGGTTATATTTTCGTGTTCGTAGCGTGTCGCAACTGGATCCATCGGTATTAGTTGGGGTGGAAGAGTAGGAGTTGATTATATGATCAAAGCCATTGTTACTATCGTGTACATTCTGGTTACATACCTCACTTGTAATCCGTCTTACCTGATCATGTTCACCCAACCCGATCACATAATAAACTTGTATTCTGAGGCACATTAGCTAGTTTAGATTGCATTTATTTTATCATATTGTTGATATTCATATTGTTGAACTATATTCTCATATATTACTTGTATATCTTGTTCATTCATTCATATGTTTAGTGATCTTGTATTTTATTTCTATATTTGTTTATATACTCGATTATGCTATTGAAACTGCTTTCAGAGGTATGTACTTCGCTCCAATCCTGACTGGATATATTTTTCCTGATGATTGGATTATAGAGCAGTATCCCACATTCTACGGTCCTCAGGACGGTGTATCTTTAGAGGATCCTTTGGTAGACCAGGAGAAATTAGTTGTAGAGCCCGATGAGGTCTAGTTTATTTGTGTTGGACTTGTATTATATTATATTGTTGAGATTCATTGGGTTGTATATTATTTCAGTTTATGGTTTATATCTTATTCTTTTCTTCACTATTGCATTCGTGCTTATCTTTCTTAGTTTGCATTGTGATTGAGTTTAGTTATATTGTGAGATACCATTTTGTTCCTCCGTTTGGAGTTGAGATGATTGACAGGTATCATATTGTTGAGATGCTAGATAGTTATAAATGACCCAGACAGTGTTCTACCGCCGATTCTGCGGCATAGTCTGGATGTGCCCACGTACTTGTGCCCAAATATCCGGGTGCGGGTCGTGACACAAGACTACCAAATATAACTCATAATCTGTCAATGATCTCAACTCCCTAAGGGGGACAATGAATAAAACATTGATCAATAATTTATAACATACTCAATCACAATAACTATAGGAATAAATGGCACGATGAGATATAAAGAATAGAAAGTACTGACATAAGTCGAGCACAACAACTCAAAAATACAACAGTAATCTAGAGTCTAACTGTTCAACATAAATAGTCTCAACAATAGTCTCAACATAAATACAATCCAAGTCTCAGGTTTTAGAATAAATAATACATAAGTAGAACTGTCTAGATGACTACGGGTGGTGTCTCCTCCAAGGAGAGTGACTCCTCTAGGATCTCTGGTATGTAGTCTCCCTCTGAGCCTGGGCCATAGTGAGTAGGACAAAGGTCCTCAAGGTCATCTGAAAAATATTATCCAGTCAGGATTGGAGCGAAGCACAAGCACTAAACAACAGTTTTATTTATATTGACAAAACTATAAAAGCAGTGTAAGAAAATACAAGATGAAGATAAATACTAGAAATATGGAATACTGGAGAATATATAATCAGCAATAGTACAACTAGCAATGCATAAAAATATGTGAATGCTAGAATAAGTAAACTGGAATAAAGAAATAGAATATCTAGCTAAGTGTTTAAAATATCAGTTTATTATGTGATCAGCTTGGGATGAGATCAGGCTTGTTATATATGATTGGCTATGATACATGTGAGGTCAGGCTAACCATCTAGTTAGCTATGATACGAGCAGTATTCAGGCTAATCATATATAACAGGCTATGAGGCATGTAAATGGTCAGGCTACACCCTACGTGATGTGTGGGGTGAGCTATGATGCATGTAAAGTGGGGTATGATCACATAATCTGCTAATATTTCTCCGTCCCCAGCTAGCACGATGGATTTCAATCATGACTCCTCATGACAAATATCTATGATGCTAACCCGTGTATCCATATTGTCAGAATCAAGTATACTATACAACTAGAATCATAGAATAATCAACATAATAAAAACTGTCAGAGAATGTACTCGCCTGTGGTCCTGAGCAAGAAAAGATGATCGATGTCCAAGATGGGACCATAATGACCTAAATAAATAAATGTAAGTGTCAAATGGTGGTGTGGAATGATAATTGTTATTAACTAGGTTGAAAAGTGATTTCTAGATCTAACTAGGTCGTTTTGATCCAACTAGGTGTTCTAGATCAAAACCTTGATACATAAGGTTTTCTAAGTAATGCTAAGGTATTCTAGTTTACACTAAGGTAATTAGTATATACTAGTTAGTATTAGTCTTATACTATCTATTATATCATATATGTATATTAACTCATATACCTATACTAGTTCACAAAACCTTGGCATATCAATACGTTGCCCATACCCTCGTATCTTACTTAGGTATCCACTGTTACCTTAGAGTACTACTCACACTCCACCCTTAACACTAACTAATACACTAAACGACTGATACTTAACCTTATAGTTTATAGGTATTGAATAACAGTGGGTATATCCTTAAAACCCTTAAATGCTAATTTTATTAACAATTAAATTTAGCACAAAACCTCATACTCAAGCCTATACTCCCAGGTACTGCACTGCACACTTAGCACTCTTCCTAATACTGACACATATAATTAAAATATGAGACTGAAATAGCCAACACTATTGCATTTGTTACACACAAAATAAATCATAGCTGGCAATGGTACTATCCAAATATCCTCCCCTTCTTGTGCACATATGTTATACACACTCTCATCTGGCCTCAACACACACATGACTGACACAAGGAACTCACTGACACTCAATATTGATACACACAAAACTCACACACAGTGTCACAGTTCACTCACTGATACACAAACACAACACTAATATACACACACCTCATTCACTCGAACTCATAATACAGGCACACAGTAACTCACCTACACTCTACTGATACCCCACATCTCACATTGACACATAAACATCTGAACTGATACACACTCGTATCTCCCTACTTACTTGACTGAACCTGGGAGCCCCTTCCTACTTCCTATAGCTGCTACTTGAAACATCTACCCAGACCTGAGAACTACCAAAAATAGTGCATCACCACTGCTTGTACACCATCAGGAACCCGACTTCTCACTGCTACTTATTGAACTCACTCACTAGACATTGAAAAACTCAACCACAGCCAACCTCTCACACTCACACGACTGACACTAATTAATACACACAGCCACTCATACATTATGCACACATAGACACTTAGCTAGGCTCACTGATACATAAACACACTAATGCTCTAAATATAGCTGAGTCTCATATATGGGAACTGATACTCCTTAACCACTCTAACACTGAACATTGTACACTCGAGACTCAACCACAGTCCCTTGCATCACACGATTTCACTGCTGCACAAGGTTTGCCTCATCAGCTAGCCCGAGTTCCTCTCCCTGCACTGATATAGCATAGAGCCTATGCTCAAGGTGCAGCTGCACAATATAGTCCTACACAACTACCCTACTACAACCAATAGCAGGTAAAAGCTATATAGTAACTGATACTGGACTGATACTTGTATCAGTCCAAACATCTCACCCTCACTCGACTCAGGCACCCACAGTGTCACACCTACATATCAGTCCATCCTTAACTTGGATATCTAATTCAAAAACTCAACTATAACTCTACTGCACACTCACTCATAACTAAAACTGATGCACAGAATGCCCAAAACCTGAAAAACCCGACTGTAAACGTTGATACACCTCTGCTTGCTACTGATACTCACATACAAATGCACAGTTCACTCACCCCCAATGTTAAACCAATGCTTGCAATGCCCCCAACCCGATACTGGATACTACCCGATACTCCTTCTCCCCCAACACGGGTACACAGTTCACATAGTGAACGCGAGGCTCCAACATATTGATACACAGTATCATACCAATATCTACATATATGTATCTATTACCAACTACATATATATGTGATCACTCACTGAACTCAACCCAATGAACACAGAACCCTAATCTCACTAACTCCTCACAGGGACTTCACTGATACTCACTGAGTATCAGTGCACATATCAGTGCACTATACTGAGCACAGTGAACCCGACTGCACAGTCCCGACCTCCCCATGTAGTAATCCCCCTCTCCAATATATCGACACAAATACATCGATACATATACGTGCATATGTACATACAAGTTATACATCAAATGCATAAGATTTAGATCATTTAAATAGGTATTTATTCTACTTAGCATATCAACAAACACCTAGAGTGCCGAAAATGGGATACACATGATTACTCATGCATAACTCCCCAAACGCAATTAAACCTATACGTATAATCCATAAATATACATATATATATATATATATATATATATATATATATATATATATATATATATATATATATATGCATGATTAATGCTACAAAAATTTTGGGGAAAAATACATCATTGGATCACAAAAATCCAAATACACCTATGACACCATGGGAAAACTTCATGCAACCAAAATAGTCTCATGCTCTCCCTAAAAAGTTATCCTTAAATCAATGGATGGGCTCCTAATGGCCAAACAATCAATTAAAACAGAATTAAAATGAGGGTTTCTAGATTTTCACCTATTGGGAGATGTATTCCCGATGTAGCTTCTCCTTCTCCAAGTCTTCTTGTGCCCAAGTCTCTAGGTCTCCTTGAATGAGAGAAGAATGGGGGATCTAGGACTAGAAATTCTGAAATTTGAGGAAGGAAAAGAGGGTTTCTTCTTGAGGCTATTTTTAGGATTTTCCTCATGAATGAAGAGTGACTTGAGGGAGGCTCCCTCTTGTTTTATAGGCTAGGGTTAGGGTTAGGGCTTCTAATGCATAAAGTATAATTTTTTCCTTCATGGCTTGTCATGAAGAACTAATTAATTAAGGGTTTTAGTCATATATTGAGGGATTAAACTAATTACTAATTTAAAAGGGTAGGGGTTTATCTATTAGGTTTTTAGGTCTAGTCCACTAACCCATGCATTAATGAACACAATATAATATATATATTATATATATCATGCAATATATTAACATAATAAAATAAATATGGTAAATGACAGTAAAGTCCCTATTCTAGAAATGTGGTAGTGACAGCATTTTAAACAAAACATGAAAAAAGTTACGAAAGAACCAGTATTTCAACACTTGTTAGACTCGCTTGCTAGATCATTTAATGAAACGAATGCAGATAGTATATTTGATATAATTAAAGCCGAGAACATAATATTGTACTATTGGCTTATTGGTGTAAACGATGAAAGTTGACGATTTGAACATTGGATAACAGCGTATGCTACTTGTCCTAGATTAGATATTAACACTTCTAATCTTGCTGAATGATTCAATAGATGGATTAAGAAATTACGATATAAGCCAATAACAATACTTCTTGATGGTATTAGAGCCAAGATTATTATACTTCATGATAATCGTAGAAAGAATGCTGAAAATATAGACACAGATTATTGTCCGAAGATGTTAAAGACTATGGCTTGTATTATCAAAGAGAAGAATCACATAAAAATATTAGGTATTGATAGTTATAAGTTTGAAATAATAGACCGTGCAACAAGTAGAACCTATATTGTTAATATAACCGATAGATCTTGTACATGTTTTAGATGGTACCATACTTATATACCATGTATACATGCATGTTTTGTTTGTAGATATTGTAATATTAGTATTAATAGTTTTTATCCTGCAGTATTTTCGACGGAGACCTTGAGAAGTGTATACCCACCAAAAATGGAGCCAATTCCAGTTCCCTATAAGATCCAAGCTTCTTTGGTTAGAGGAGAAATTGGAGTACCAGATGTAAGATGCAAAGCCGGAAGACCAAAGAAGAACCGCATAAAACCCCAGGATTCATCGACGAGAGATCTTCGTTGCAGTAATTGTGGTGCGATGGAACACAATCGAAGAAGTTGTACTAGTCAACCGAGAGAGTAAAATAGAATTGTTCAATACAAATTTAGAAATATTGTAATAGTGAGTCTGATAATGAAAATTGACAAATATTGTAATCAAACATTATAACAAATCATACAAATATTGTAATCAAATATTGTTACAAATTATCTACTCATCCTCCTCCTCGTCTTGCTGAGTCTGGGTAGCCAGCGGTGCTGATGGAGTCGAAAAGAACTGTGTGAATATCTGGTAGCTTTCATCTCCAGCAGTCTCGTGACTAGGGCCCGCTCCAGCATACTGGTGACTAGGGCCAGCTCCAACATAGTATTGGAAAATATCTCCAGCATATTGGTGAATAGGGCTCGCTCCAGCATAATATTGGAGAATATCTCTAGCATACTGGTGAATAGGTCCCTCTGCACCATCCCTCCTACGACGACGAGACTGTCTCTGTCGTACAAAGTCGGTCGGATAGTCTGGTAGAAGACATGATTGTACTGGAGGCATTTCAGGTTCCCGTTCAATACCTAGATGATCAACACGAGTCACAAGTTCCTCCATAAGAAATCGACTTTGTGGGGGAAGGTTTATCTCAGGTTGTTGCAAATATTGTTGGTATACACCACTCTGAAATATGAAAGATGTAAATTAATTTTTTTTATCATATCTATGTATATGTAATTTTTAAAGTGTAATGAAGTCATACCAAATTATGAATGCCATCGACAAAAGCACGCAAAATAGAATCATCTACGAATCTACTCTTGAACCTTTGCTCCTCATATTTGTATACTCGGTTGCTCATAAGAGGGCATCCCTACCAATGTCTGCATAATGTAAACAAAATTTGAGCAAACTATTTACACTAAATCAATACGAATAATGAGTAACTTAGAACTTATATTCCTCAGTAGATCTTAGTCCGGGAGACATGTCCCTCACACTATAATTCTTGAACCGATTATTCCAATCAGCAACAAGACCAAGGATTCGTTGTATTGCATTTACTAGCTCATAACCGACAGTCGGTGGATCATCGAGAATTTTTTGACTCATCCCGAATTATCGAAGAACATGGTCTGTCGGATGGTACATGGTGAACCGATCATATATAATATAAGATCTGTGTAAACTAAACGAATATGATGTCCTCTTGATTTCTGGAGCATCACCTTCACATGTGTAAGGTAACCAGATAAACTATTTAATGATATTGTATCAAATAGATGTGATGTTTATCTACGATCATAACTGTAATAATTTAAAGATATTTATCAGATTTAAATAATTACCTCATGATACTGCAGTGTATCAAATTGGCTACGATAAAATGATACACTCATGTATTGGTAGTGTTGATAATCCACTATGTCTGTGGGCCATCGCATAACAACTGGAAAGACTCCAACATCACTGAGAATGCTAGTAATAGGCCTGCCAATATAGAAGTGCTCGTAGGACCAGAACTATAAAACAAAAATATGACATTAGTACAAACAAAATTTGTATTCTAATCTAACTAATTTAGGTCTTTCATTCATACATGAATCAGTGAAATACATCCATAAATACTCTCATCTCACAAATTCTGTCAAATTTGCGTATAAAAATGCTAGAGTAGCAGCTCTCCATGCATGTTGAGTAGGTTTTGTCAAATCATCCAAGAATGGTAGAAGCTGCACATTTACCATATTTTTCGATGCATCGAGAAATAGAATTGCACCACATAAACAGAGAAAATACGCTCTAGTGCAATGAATGACCTAAAAATATTAAGTGTTATATAAACACTAAATTAAGTCATAAATAAATCTTATTAATTAAAATACATACACGCATTTCATCTACATCAACCACCCCGTCAATAGTGTGATGTAGGTCCATGAAGTTGCCATGAAGCCATGTAAACTTCACAAAATTATCGTCTTTTATACCAGATTGAGGGGTAACACCGAGATACCTTTTGATCAGATCAGATCCCTTTAAGTGCGGATCAAAATATATAGCGTCACCTTTAATAGGTAACCCTAGTATATTTGTCACATCAAATAGGGTGATCGTCATCTCGCCGAATGAGAGTTGGAAAGTGTTGTGTTCATGCCACCAACTCTCCGCAAGACTTACAACTAGATGAAGATCGTGGATTAAATATCTAACCCGATCTATATAGTGGAATCCAAAGGATTCCACCAAAGCCTTTTTTACAAAATTTAGCTCCCACGTACGATAGTTTCTTTCGATCCGCCAATGTACATGGATCCGGGTTCGTAAACCAAGATCATGGTCTTATAACTAAAAAAATTATATGCATTATATTTTATGTGCAAATTACTTAACTTGTAAACTTATAATTTAAAAAATTACCTCTCTAGTAAATATCCGACTAGATATGTGGTCTTCACGTTGCTTAATAATAAGGTCGGTAGTCGGTCCACCAGGAATACGACCGTCATTTTGGTTAGCCATCTACAAAAAAATTAACTGTGATCATTTACAACTAAAATATAATAAGTCTGTCAACGATTTAAAAAATATCACAAATAATATGTTTACTTACATTAGATTTTTGGGTTATTTTTTTCCAGTTGATCTTGCTGCTTGCAGACAGGGAAGTGGGGGAGAGGAGAGTGCTGTCAAGAGAGGAGGGTGTTGTGAGAGTGTGGTGAGGAGGAGGAGTTGGGGGCTGATTTATAGAGGAAGTGGAAGATTTTTTTTTTTTTTGGGGGGGGGGGGGAGGTCTTCGAGGGAGAGGGAAGGGGGGGGGGGGTCTTCGAGGAAGCAGTTACTCCCGCGTGGCCCGCCAACTGAGTTGGCGATTTCTTCTCGGTCTCTGAGCGCGTTTGACCCCGCCAACTCAGTTGGCGAGTTGTCCTCCTCACAACAATTACCCAAAACTTCTCCCCTTTTTCGCAATTATGCAATTTTTTTTTCCTTTTTTTGAAAAAATCCGAAATAATATTAGAAGAAAAAATTACGTACAACACACATGTATTTATTATATAAAGACTTTTTTGAGCCGTTTAAGTCGTATGTATAAAATTATTAATTAAGAACAAGAATAAATTTTAATTAATTTTTATATGCAAAAATATATCTATAACAAATTTAATTAAATCTTTTTAAAATATTTAATATTTTTGATGCAATTTTTCAATAATATTATAGGAATTTTTAGTACTATCATATTGTCTTAAAAAAATCAAAAAATATTTTTTAGTTAATAAATTGTCAGCTGCTACACTCGTTGCCTGAGCTAGCTTACCACATGTATAGTTAGAGTAGAACAACAAATGCTGTTGCAGATAGAATTGAGCATTATTCGGTTTTTGACCGAAAACTTAATCGAACCAAACCGAATAAGAGATTCGATTCAGTTTGGAAAAAAATTGGTTCAATTTCGGTTTTAAAAATACTAAAACAAACTATTCTATTTCTGTTTCGATTTTGAGTTTCGGTCTAAAATCAAAAATCGAATAAGACGTATGCAATTATGTAAATATTCTCAGTTCTATGCATATTTTGTGTTGAAAAAAGTATATATTTTAAAAACAACACTTAAATTATTATGTATGTGTTTTGAAGTATAATTTTGATAATTTAACAACTAGTCCAATTTTGTGCACAAATTTGAATTTCAACAAATGAGTGTATAAAAATTATAATTTAACCACGTTTTCAACTTTGGATCCAATTCATTAAACAATAGAAATAGTCCAACCGAACAAATTGAATAAACCAAATCGATTATTCAGTTCGATTTTGACTAATTTTGATTCGGTTGATACCGGATAAACCCTCACCCCTAGCTGCAAGCAATCGATGAACCAACCAAGTCTTTCAATGTTATCTCTTTGTCACATGTTCAGCTTACAGGGACATGATTGATTTAAAATTTTGAAAAAAAATACATGCAAATTAAAACTTTTAAAAGATGAATGTGTAAAAGAAAAAAGAATCTTAATTCGTTACCATGTGAACAAACCTACCACCCCAACAGAGCCACAGATCATTCAATTATGATTTCCGGTGTCTAAATGGAAAGTTGCCATAAAAGGGATTGTGGGGGGGGGGGGTGGGGGGGACTGGAGTACACTTTCTCAGCATCCTCAAATACGCAAGGGGTTCTATTTTCACTGAATAATTTTCCATTCTAAAAATAGGAGAAAAAAACTTAACCAAGTAATCAACCACCAAATTAAAATAAATCCCAAACTGCATATTTAAATCAAAAAATGGGCCCCAACAAGTTAAGGTGTGAAGAAGGTGGGCTTGGAATTCTCTGCAGAAAAGTTTGGTATAATATTAAACTGAGGCCAACAATAACAGCCAGCTCATGCTCTTAAATATCATTAAGAAAAAAAAAATTCATTAAGGAAAAGGAAAAATAACAAAACTATGAAATCTGAATGTGCCTACAGTACTATCATTTAGCATATTTGTCTCTGTAATCCTATACTTGCAAAAATATCAAAAGTAACTTATGAATATTTACAATAATAATAAAAAATACTGGTTAAAGGAACTGATATTTAGACTTTGGGTCTCAGATAAATTTCGAAATTTGTGTTTGGGTCTCAATAATATACATATCCCTTAAAGAAATGGTTGCTATTAAACATTTTTGAAAGTTTCTGAAATAACAGTTATTGAATCAGTATTTTTGGACCGTACATATTAGTTCAAAATTTTGTAAAAAATTTGATACTTAATGAACTAATATGATAGATACAATGACGGCTATTTCGAAGACATTCAAATGTTCTCGAAATAATAGTAATTGGATGTCTTTTGGACCGTATATATTAGTTAAAAATATTGCAAAAAATTGGATAGTTAAGGAACTAATATGTAGTCTAAAAAGACATCCAATAACTGATATTTCGATGACATTAGCAGAAATTCCGAACCCTCTTTTCTCTCTCTCTCTCTCTCTCTCTCTCTCTCTCTCTCTCATATATATATATATATATATATATATATATATATAGAGAGAGAGAGAGAGAGAGAGAGAGAGAGAGAGACATACGTAAAGAAAAATTCTACTTATTGTGGACTAGACTGCCAGTAAAAACGAATTATATTGACATCATCATTCGTTCCTATAATCTAGGACAGACTGGAAGGTCTTTTGTCGTCAACTCGTGGCCAGTTGCGATCATTTGCTTGCATGTTAGTGGGGCTCCAATCCGAGCTGGTTTTTTTCTGTGTGCATGCCGCACATGATTGGCAGTCCAAACACCACAGTGCAAGTGCAAGAATGATGATTCGTTTAGTAGAACTAAATTTTGATGAATACCAACAACATACGTATAATTACAGGCATCATACAAAAGATTTATAAGGATTGAATGTAGCAAATGATTCTAGAAATACAAAGCCACCAATGATTTCTGGATCTATGTTCTCATATATGACAATTTGATTCAAGCAGATTGATATAAATAAAAAAATTAAAAAAAAAAACCACTCTGAATCTACGATTAAAAATTCACACCAGACTCGTCAAAAACCCCACAAAAAGCGACAAACAAGCAGTGTCCACAACTCATGTTACATTTTTATTGCTCTAAATACATAAATAATGAGTTCAAAGGATTGACACGGTTACAGTTAGACCACCAGATCAAGAACAGTGATTACAGGTGCGAAGAAAACCAGCCAGCACAAGCCAAAGCAGAAGAAAGGGGCCACACAATCTCAAGCAGGAGGGTTTGAAGTATTCTGCATTCTCAAGCCTTCAGGTTTTGGAGAAGGTGGTGGGCTTGCTTGTTTCGTTTCGGACACCACATTATCTTTCACACCTTTCGGCGGAGGAGTCGAAGGGGCTTCTGAACAATCTTCTGGTGCGCCCTCATCGTTTAGAGACCGTGATGAAGTGTTGTTGTCTGACTGGTTGGGAGAGGATGGTGCGGAAACAATTGGCGAGAGAGGTTCGGGCACAGACCGAGAATTGGGTGGGATCTTGATGGGGCAGACCTCAGAGACCTCTTCGATACCCTCATCCACGTAAACAACATCTTGCATTGTGAGCTGGTGATATTCCACAATCTCCCTCAAGAACCGGTTCTCCCTCGCGTAGACCGAGTTCTCATGCGCCAGTCTCCCCTTTTCTTCCAATAACGTCTCTAACTGGAGGCGTATCTGCAAAATTGGAGCCACCGAAGAGATACAAGACTCAGCAAAGGAAGCACGTGTAAGAGAAATCAGTAAGGTGAACTAATAAATGCACAAAGTTTTCAACATTGCATCAGAATCGTCCAGCAAATGTGCGTGATCATGCCTGTGTGTGTATGTGCATGTATTGGATAGAAGGCATTACCAAATCCTCATCCTCATGGTTATCTCCCTTCACACGACTTTCCCGTAGTCGCCTGTTCTCGTCTTCAAGTTGAGTGCATCTTTCTTTTGCAAAAGCCAGGTCTGCTTTGACAGTTTTTAGTTCCCGCAAAAGAAGCTTGGCCTTAGCAGCCATGGCATTTGCAACCTGCAAAAGCACAAACAGAAGGTGGCCATTTTCATCATTGCACAGGTGCCACATGAATTTTCTGAATTGCAGGGTACTTAAACTGTCAATAATAAAAAAAAAAAAATCCCAAGTTCTACATAAACAGGGAAAAAGTTCTTAGCAGTTGAAATTTAGCAAGACAAAACTTTATCACGTTTACAGTGATAGCCAACTTATATGTAAAAGTGGCACAACCCTGCTATCGTATAATTTCGGAAAAATTCTCATAATCAATTTTCCACTAGCAGTAGAGGCCGAGTTTTTCTTTTTAACTCACCAATTTGTTTCTGTAAAATATCTGCATTATTATGTTTCGAACACACTAAGGTCTTGAACTGCCATAAAGTTCACATACTCCAAAATGTGTAGATGTCTTAAGATATCAAACATATCCTATCACGTCTAGGAATAAAAAGTCAATGCTAAACTGTTTTTACTTGAGGAACATAAAAATAACCTTCAAGTACCTCATGATACTCAAGATTTTCAAGAAGCCAGCCACCTCACAATCTCAGGATTCAGTATTAACTTCTATCATGCTCTAAAACAATCTGAGATATTCCAATTTTAAAGGCCTAACCGGAAACAACCTATCACCAGAACTCCATAACAGAAATGCAGGTTTGAAACATTAAGACCAAACCGTTTTAAAATTGGATGCATAAAAGGAAAAAGATGAGCTCATTGAATTAAATAATGCAGGCTAAAATAAGCAAGCAGTTCATCCATGTAATCCAGTGATACACATTTGCCACCTTACGTCGCGAGATGCCTTCAGTTGGGTTTCATGGTCATTTTGATTCTGAGGTAGAGAATTCGATGCTGAAAGATCTGCAGCCACATTCAATGCATTGGAACCACCAGTTTTCCTTCTAATTTGAAGCTTTCGTGTTTCTTGGATTATGTCAGCTGTCCTACTCTCCATCTTTGTCAGGCCCTCCTGGCAGAAGAAATAATAACACAATCACTTATATGAATATTAACAGGGATATCCATGATTATGCTAACTTTATTACAAAATTTTCATTCTAGTTTACTAAACAGGGCTTAATAAACTAGAGGATGAAGCTCGTCTCGAAAAAGATAACATATCAGGAATGAAATCCTGGGCAACTCAATTTTTTCAAAAAATTGACAATGACTTCTTCACATGTTTACATTGATTGGACTCCAGGAGATAGTAAGCAAAATAAATTCCACAGTTTAGTATATCAGCAGCAATAAGCTTAATTAAACTTACTTCGAGAGATTTCTTTATTGTGCCGCCGATTTGATGAAGGGAAGAAGCAATCGACTCTGAACTTTTGTTAAATGTAAGGTTTTCTGTTTTATGGCAGTGGTCAGGTGCATGGTGAGGCTGACTGAACTGCAAATAGAATTTTGAAATCACAAAAGCAAAGAATTATATTATATCACTAAACCATCAGAAATGCATTAAAAATTATGAAAGGCTAAGAAAAATAAAAAAGATAAGAAATATCCGAAGCTTAGTCTTAATAATGAATAGGAAAGGATGGTTTGGTATATTAGAATATTCTTGGTATATTTGTTGGTATATTAGAATATTCTTGGTATATTTGTTGGGATATTAGAATATTCTACACGGAGTTTTAATGGAGTATTAATGTAAGATGAAGGGTTGTAAGGCTATAAATCGCCAAAAGATTATCAATAAAAAATATAACAATTACTCCAAAATATTCTACATGGTATCAGAGTCCAAACCCTAGCCACCACCTCCCAAATCCTAGCCGCCGCCACCGCCATCGCTGCCACACCGCCCGCCACCACCGCTGTCGCGCCGCACTCCACCACCGCTGCCGCACCGCTCGCCCGCCACTGCCACCGCGAAGTCCGACTCCCGCGGAGCCTTCTGCCGCGGTTTCTGGCGTCTCCCGCGGGTCGTTCCAGACGTTGACATCGAAGGCCTAAATCTGATGGGGGAGAGACATGATCGGGTCTAGGAGAGGACGAAGAAGGCGAACGTGAATCATGGGACGGGTGTGAGGTGATCTGAGAAGAGGAGGATCGATAGAGGAGATCATCAAATAATTAGACTCTGCGGAGGTCGCAACGTTGATGAAACTGATGAAACTGTCGGCTGGTGAGAGCGCGACACGAACATTGGCGAAGTTGGAGCTTCCATCCATCGATCTGAAGCTTGATGGACCAACCACCTACCTGAGTTGGTCACGACGGGTGAGAAGAACCCTCGCAAGGAAGAACCTGGAGGGTTTCTTGTCAGGAGAGAAGGCAGAGCCGAATGAGGGCTCGGCATCAGAGAAAGTATGCGCTGGACCTTCTCACAGAGACAGGGATGTTGGGATGCAGACCTGCAGCGACGCAGATCAACCAGGGGTTTAAGCATTGTGCTGGGGCTGGAGAACCAGTTGACCGAGACAGATACCAGAGACTGGTGGGCAAGTTGATCTATTTGAGCCACACACGTCCTGATATCTGCTGTGCAGTGAGTGTGGTGAGCCGCTACATGTATGATCCAAAGAATGATCATATGAACGCAGTGTACCAGATTATGAGATACTTGAATGGTGTCCCCGGAAAATGGGTTGATATTCAGGAAGAATAATCACTTGAGCATCGAGGGCTACTGTGACTCTGATTGGACTAGCTGTACTGATGACAAGAGGTCTACCTCGGGCTATTGCATATTTATAGGAGGCAACTTGGTCTCTTGTGTAATACCCTGTTCCGTTCAAGCGGACTGCCGATTCAAACGGCAAAAGTGCAATGTCCCAACCCGCCTTGCTCAGGTGAGAATACTCGTTTGAGGCAAAGGATATCCAGACTTGTCCCTACAGGAGTTCGACTTAGGCTTTCAGAGGCTCGCTCGACATATCGCTCAACCGAGGCGAATCATCGCTAAGGTGGGTGGCTACGGTGAACTTGTCTTTGCTTAGCCAGCACACTTAAAAATATGGAACGATACATGCTAGTCGCTAGGTGAATCACCCCATGCATGCTAATGAGAAATACAACGCACCAGCTAAGGGAATAATCCCAACTTGTATTGCTTGTGCTAGAACATGAAAATAAAACATTGCTTATATACAGACCCTCTCATGCTAACTTTGCCTCATGCAACCAGACCCCGCTATGCCTCAAGTAGAACGATATACATATGCTCTGTAGTGCACTGTTCACTTGTTTACACTGCACGACCCAAAATCATGTCGCTCGAAAAGTTTCCTTACGGTTTCACCCCTCGGCTTACCTTCGGGCCCGAGCCAATATGAATGCTTAAGTTCTTATAAATGCAATGCTTGCCTGCTATATGTTAACTTGTACTCTTGTCTCGATTCAATGCTTGTTAATCAACGTATAAACGGTTATCTTATTGCATGCTAGTTTGTTACCTACTTCCTCTACAAATTGTGCTAAGTATGTAACACACCCTGTTATGCAAAATATTGTTCAGGAAGGCTATGCAAAATGAATCAGACAATGCCACTTGTCTTGTACTCTTGTTGCCTCAACAGCATGAATTGATAACTTAGCCTAGAAGCCGTTTGATCACGGACAACTTGTGCACAAGGGCACGGCTCTCGCGGACGGTCACTGGGACACTGGCACCGATCCGGTCTGGACGAGGCCTATTGTTTAGTCTCTTGTACTTGACGGAATGGCTTGCAGCGCCTCTTGTACTTTCGTTGCATACCATTCTCGTCAAAGACTATATCGTCCATTATGGCATACGCCAGAGATCCCCTCGTATATTTAAACCTGTGTATGCTAACTTGGTTTGCCTTGGACATGGAAGGTCAAATGGTAAGTTGGTAAGTCTCGCCGTGTTTTCTTTTATATCGCACGGCGCACTGCCACACGAGTTAGACTATTCAATCTTTGCCATGAAACTGATCCTAAGGCAACTAGAAAGACAACATAATAGTTGGTGCACGGAACCTGTATTACGTGTTTGGATTTGTCGAGCGGGCGAGTAGCCTCCCCACCAGTGCATTCGTGTACTGATAATCCACCAGATTGTTTGCAGGGTGCGGGAGAACCTCGTTCGGTGCGGATGCCTCCTTCGTGCGTGCTAAGGCCAGGAGTTCACTCTGAAGCCTTGGAACGTTGCGTCCGGAACTGAAGCACATATACAAGACATAATGTTGGAACATCGCTTGAACATCGCCCGTACATCTTTCCACAAATGTAGCCACTTGGCACACTTTATTGTTTATGAGAGAGAGGCTTGAGCGACTTGTAATCCCGGCTATGCGTCGCCTGTAACACTTGTTTATATCAATAAAGAGTTTGCTTTACTTCAACTTGTGTTATTCAATGTTTCCGCTATTGTCGACTTAGTGAACTTGTTACCAAATCGCCTATGCGTTTTATAATTTCGCTGCACTCGGACAATCTGTGCGACTCTGTGGCTAAGAACTCTTACCGCCAGCCATTGAACCACGGCCTTGCACGGACGAGGCTCACGCTCGTGCGGCATCACGCCCGGATGGATCAAAGCGATCGTCCCGAGGGAGCGCTGGCACGGTGATTCTCGCCTAGCGGGGACGGCCGATTAGCCTGCGGGAGATCGGGGCGTGACAGATTGGTATCATAGCCTGGCTTATAAACCTTTGGACTTTGTTTCGATTTTTACAGTTTCGAAAGCTCGTTCGTGGGTTACGTGCACGCTCTCTCTCAATGTCCCAAACAGAATGTTCCAACAATGAGTCTAAATACTTTCAAAAAGCGCATTTGAATGATGTGAGTGCTTGTATGAAATCGTGATGCTAAGGACTTTGTGCCGAACTGTGCAAAACCCTTAAGATTTTCGCAAGTAGCTTGTCCGATTTCACTACCTCTAAGTTTGGTTGAATGCATATGTTTAAGGGACGCCTTGAACATGTGCACGATCCAAGACTCAAGAAAATGTGAAACTCGAGTGCTAAGACTTCGCTATCGCTAAGTTGGTTGGCGTGCTCATGCTAGAAGTGCACTTCGAATATGTGCACGATCCAAACTCGCGATATGCTGATCTCGATTGCTAGTGCAAGTGAATATCCAAATGAACAAGCATAATAACTTGTATAGGTTTGCCTCAGCCTTAGATCGTTAATTAAGATCAATTGAAACGTACTCCGCATTAAGCAATATGTCCCGCGCTAAGGCGCAAATGAGACTGACTCAACATACACGCGACACAATGTAAGAACCGAGTAGGAGATTATGTTCAATTGGATTTAGTGGTACCGATTGCTACGCTTGGGATAGATTCCATAATGCGTTAGTACTGCCTGCCCTCAGGAAGTCTCGAGGATGAGACTTTTTCTGAGTGGTGGATAATGTAATACCCCGTTCCGTTCAAGCGGACTGCCGATTCAAACGACAAAAGTGCAATGTCCCAACCTGCCTTGCTCAGGCGAGAATATTCGTTTGAGGCAAAGGATATTCAGACTTGTCCCTACAGGAGTTCAGCTTAGGCTTTCAGAGGCTCGCTCGACGTATCGCTCAACCGAGACGAATCATCGCTAAGGTGGGTGGCTACGGTGAACTTGTCTTTGCTTATCCAGCACACTTAAAAATATGGAACGATACATGCTAATCGCTAGGTGAATCACCCCATGTATGCTAATGAGAAATACAACGCACCAGCTAAGGGAATAATTCCAACTTGTATTGCTTGTGCTAGAACATGAAAATGAAACATTGCTTATATACAGACCCTCTCATGCTAACTTTGCCTCGTGCAACCAGACCCCGCTATGCCTCAAGTAGAACGATATACATATGCTCTGTAGTGCACTGTTTACTTGTTTATACTGCACGACCCTAGATCATGTCGCTCGGAAAGTTTCCTTACGGTTTCACCCCTCGGCTTACCTTCGAGCCCGAGCCAATGTGAAAGCTTAACTTCTTATAAATGCAATGCTTGCCTGCTATATGTTAACTTGTACTCTTGCCTCGATTCAATGCTTGTCAATCAACGTGTAAACGGTTATCTTATTGTATGCTAGTTTGTTACCTAAATATTGTTCAGGAAGGCTATGCAAAATGAATCAGGCAATGCCACTTGTCCTGTACTCTTGTTGCCATGCCACTTGTCTTGTACTCTTGTTGCCTCAACAGCATGAATTGATAACTTAGCCTAGATGTCGTTTGATCACGGACAACTTGTGCACAAGGTCACGGCTCTCGCGGACGGTCGCTGGAGCACTGGCACCGATCCGGTCCGGACGAGGCCTATTGTTTAGTCTCTTGTACTTGACGGAATGGCTTGCAGCGCCTCTTGTACTTTCGTTGCATACCATTCTCGTCAAAGACTATATCGTCCATTATGGCATACGCCAGTGATCCCCTCGTATATTTAAACCTGTGTATGCTAACTTGGTTTGCCTTGGACAGGGAAGGTCAAATGGTAAGTTGGCAAGTCTCGCCGTGTTTTCTTTTATATCGCACGGCGTACTGCCACACGAGTTAGACTATTCAATCTTTGCCATGAAACTGATCCTAAGGCAACTAGAAAGACAACATAATAGTTGGTGCACGGAACCTGTATTACGTGTTTGGATTTGTCGAACGGGCGAGTAGCCTCCCCACCAGTGCATTTGTGTACTGATAATCCACCAGATTGTTTGCAGGGTGCGGGAGAACCTCGTTCGGTGCGGATGCCTCCTTCGTGCGTGCTAAGGCCAGGAGTTCACTCTGAAGCCTTGGAACGTTGCGTCCGGAACTGAAGCACATATACAAGACATAATGTTGGAACATCGCCTGAACATCGCCTGTACATCTTTCCACAAATGTAGCCACTTAGCACGCTTTTATTGTTTCTGAGAGATAGGCTTGAGCGACTTGTAATCCCGGCTATGCGCCGCCTGTAACACTTGTTTATATCAATAAAGAATTTGCTTTACTTCAACTTGTGTTATTCAATGCTTCCGCTATTGTCGACTCAGTGAACTTGTTACCAAATTGCCTATGCGTTTTATAATTCTGCTGCACTCGGACAATCTGTGCGACTCTGTGGCTTAGAACTCTTACCGCCAGCCAATGAACCACGGCCTTGCACGAGCGCGGTTCACGCTCGTGTGGCATCACGTCCAGATGGGTCGAAGCGATCGTCCCGCGGGAGAACTGGCCCGGTGATTCTCGCCTAGCGGGGACGGCCGATTAGCCTGCGGGAGATCGGGACGTGACATCTTGGAGGAGTAAGAAGCAGTCGGTGGTGGCCAGATCGACAGCTGAAGCGGAGTACAGAGCTATGGCCTTGGGAGTTGCAAAGCTGCTACGGCTGAAGAGTATGCTGGTGGAGCTGAAGCTGGATCAAGGAGCCACGATGAAGCTGTGGTGTGACAACCAGTCAGCTATCAGTATCGCCAACAATCCAGTGCAGCATGACAGGACCAAACACATCGAGATCGATAGGTTCTTCATCAAGGAAAAGTTGGACCGTGGACTACTGGAGCTAGGTCATATTCCAACCAAGGAGCAGGTAGCAGACAGTATGACCAAGGGACTTAGCTCTGCAGATATGATTAGAGAATGTGACAAGATGGACTTAGTGAATATCTTTCGTCCATCTTGAGGAGGAGTTTTGGTATATTAGAATATTCTTGGTATATTTGTTAGTATATTAGAATATTCTTGGTATATTTGTTGGGATATTAGAATATTCTAAGGGGGTTTTAATGGAATATTAATGTAAGATGAAGGATTGTAAGGCTATAAATAGCCAAGAGATTATCAATAAAAAATATAACAATTACTCCAAAATATTCTACATATGGTGATACGAAACTTGGAAGAACTCATCCTAAAAACTAGCTGATAAGGGAAAAGAGACCAAGATTATATCAATACACACTAAGTTCTTCATATAATTAATGTGGGACTATAGGATCATCACATTCCATCACGCTTGAAGTTTCGCACCCATGCGGGTTGGCTTTGCACTAGACTTCTAATCGTGGACTAACATGGCTATTCCGCAGTGACCGCTCGCACCCACGATTACAACCAGGAGACATGGTGTAGACTTTGATACCATTAGATACGAATCCTAGAAAAACTCGTCCTAAAAGCTAGCCATTAAGAGAAGAGAGCTCAAGATAATATCAACCAACATCGAGTTCTCCATTTAGCCGATGTTGGACTATATGATCGTAATAGATGGTAGGAAGGATATCAACCTTGAATGCTTGAGAGCAAGTCCTTTTTTCTTTCAAAGTATTACGTGTGTTATCCAAGCCTTCTCTCATCAGAATGGTGTCGGCTAGGAGCATAAGAAAGCTCCCTAAATCTTTTGACAAAGAATTTATGACCGGTTTGTCTACATGATATTAATCGCCCAAGTCAGGAAAAAAAAATCCATGTCGAGGTGCTAAATTTTTTACTTGTACGCCTAGGCTGCTTATGTGTTGCCTGTGACAACATAGTGCTCCAATCACAAAACATATAGAATGGCCGAAGGGGGCGTCGATGCCTTAAAAAGGGGAAGAAAAAGTTTTGATGTTTGCAACCACAAAGAAAAATAATAGAATTCTCTTGCAATCTAGGGATATCTCGAGTGGATAAGTGAGAAAGTAGGCATTTTGTTGTTTTAAACCACAACAACAACAACAACAACAACAAAAAAGAGAGATCCTATTGGACATAAGCTTTTCACATGGGGCGTTAAAATGCAAGCCTCTATGTAAAAATGTATGCTCCAATAAAAAAAGATAGGCCCTCTAGGCTATGGTTTAATTAAACAAGTCCCATGACTTTTTTGTGATGTTCCGTCTTGAAACGCTCCACGAAACGAGTCCCATGAGGGATTTTTTAAACATTGGCTATGGACATGGGAGTGTCATGCCATAAAACCAAGGTGATCAGTTAGCAGATAGATAGACATACATTTTGGATATGCAATTTAAGCTCATGAAACCAAGGACCACCCTCTGTGTTGAAGAGGGTAAATGATACAATTTTCTATAGGAAATTTCATTCATCTTTGTGACACATTAAGCCAAAGAGTGTGTTGAGTGTATACTGCTAACAGAATATTCACTCTGGGCCCTATGGATGAAATCTAGATATTTGAGGGGAAGAAACCGGTGGGACATACTTGAGGACAACAGTGCTTCAGTTACCTTTAAAACAATTCTCAGGCAGAGGAGGGTTGTCATGGACAACATCAACAGAAGAATTGTCAATGGAGAACAAACAAGCATCTGGTTTGACCCTTGCCTACCAAATGGGAGATTGTTAGACAGGTTGGGCTGGGATTCTGTATACTTGCTTGGGGGGAACACCAAAGTAAATACTATCATTGAGCATGGAGCTTGGAGAGCTGACATGTTAGAAGCCACAAGATGGATTAGGAGATTATGGAGATACCTACATAGACTAATGAAACAGCGGACACTTGGGAATGGATTAGTCATGGTACAGGTACATTCATCCTATTCTCAGCCACTGATATTGTCAGGAAACACTATCCTAAAGTTGACATATTGTCAGGAAACACTATCCTAATGTTGACTGGCACTGTGTAGTTTGGTACAGTGGAAATTGCCTAAAGATGAGTCTGTCTTTACAAGGCTTTCATGAAAAGATTGTTAACCAAGGATCGATTTGTTGAATGGGGAATGCCAGAGATAGTGGATCACCCATTCTTTAGATGTTGCTACTCAGCCTACATATGGAAACTAACTAAATTAAAGCTGAGGATTAAATACAGAAGTTCATGCATCCTTCTGGAGGAGGTCCCAGAAATACATTGGCATAGTAGGATGAAAAGTAGAACCTCTGTCCTGATGAGAGTTGTCTTGGCAGTGGTGGTTTGGCACATGTAGTGCCCCGCTCCACGTCGGCGCTATGTACAAGTGAGATCGACTTGCTTGCTCGAACGGAAGTCTTCTCGGAGAGTTCCAGACCGATTAATCAAGGTGAGTGGGCAGAACTGCATTCTCTGATTCTTGCACGACTTAATAATGAATCTGAGTTTTAAATGCTTGTTTGCTTAAGAAGAAAGTTTTCATAAGAAGAATGATAGAATCGACTCAGCATGCTAATAAGAGAACTCACATAGCTTGTCACTGAAACGAATCCGCTGCCTAACTAAGAGAATATGTATGCTTGTCCGAAATGAGCTAGAACCATTGCTATGCTAAGAAGATGGAACTACATGTTTTACTTGATGTGATAATAGACCCGTGCCATGCTAGTCTCAACTGAAAGATCGTTCATATGTTTGCTTGTCATCGTGTTCATATGGGATTGTCTTGAATGCTTGTTTCGATGCGAGAGTAAATGCTTGTCTTGTGTGTGCTAGACTAGTAGCCCGCCTGACGTCCGGTCCTACGGGATCTTGGGGGTGCGGCTATTAGGAATATGAGAAGATGGTTCGATTATGACTTTGTCATGTTGTGTGCTATTGTGAAAGAGATGTGCTAGTGATATGTGGGTGCTTGCGGTGGATGGGGGACAAACGATATGTGGGAGACTGATAACGCGCCCTGAGCTCGGGGCGTGGATATTGGAAGGGAGGATGGAAATGCGATGGGGTAAGACTAATAGTGCGCCCTGAGGTCCGGTCCTTCGGGATCTTGGGGGGCGTGGCTATTAGAGGGAGGCGGTGCTTCTGTAGAGAAGAGTTGAGTCTGCACTAGAGAAGTGTATGGAGATAAGCTGCATTCAGGTCGTTAGGGAGCATGCTAGGCTAGCCTTCTTGCATACCTAACTGTTTGATGCAGAGACGGACAAGAAACTAGAGAACGGTATACATATATGTTTCTAACTTGTATGTCTGCTGCAGGGATAACCGTTCGGCCGTGGGGTAAGAAATATAAGTTTATGCTTATGCCTGCTTATTCATTTTGTCTGCATCGTAGAGACCTCATGTTAGCGCTTCATGCATTGCATCGGTCGGACAATGACTATTAGTGCAGAGCTGAACCTTGGCTACGGCTGCTTCGGCAGTGATGTGCAACCATGAGTCACAGCTGCTAATAGGATCAGAATGTGAGTCATTGGTTAGCTGGATTACCGCTACCGATCCTGAGTTACTCGGGGACCGACCTCTGATTGATAGTTAACTTGTGTGCTTGATCGATGGTCCCTAAATGCTGCCTGTCCCTAGAATCCTTGCATATAGTTCACCGAACACGCTGCGCACACCAGAACAGGATTCCTCGTGCTTGAATTGGTTGCCTCGATTGATTGGTTGTTTGATTATATTTTCAAAGAATGTTTCCAAACAATGTAATATGACTCTGCTAGAACTGCATGAATCGAACCTAAGTAAAAGTAGCAAGATCACTAGTAATGCAATATTTTGCCACATGATTACTTAGTGTAGGTTTCAGGGGGTGTAGCTTCTGTTCAGTTGTTTTATCTCACCAGTACTTGCATAAAGTGCTGATCCACCAACAGTTTGCTTGTTCTCAGGTGCTCGTTCGTCTGAGGAAGTGATAGCCATGCCTCATTCCAAGGAGCCGGAAATCTAGAGTCGATGCCTGGAGCCGCATCGAGTTTGTGCCTGCTTTGAGCTGCTTTTATATAGAGGGACATAATGTATGGAACGGTGTTATTGTAATCGAGAGAAGAGTGCTTGAGCGAATTGAAATCTCGGCCATGTGCCGCTTGTAACACTTTCGATTCTCAATAAAAGAACCTATTTTCATATGCCAATGAGTCCTTCACTTTTCTGCAAATGTTATGTGCCGCTGCTTCAGTATCGAATAGCTTACTTGCCCTTGTATCAAAGCTTTGGCCTTGTGCAAGCGCACCTTAGGCTTGCACGGCATCACGTCCCGATGAGAACGATCGTCCCGCGGGAGAGCTGAAACGTGGTGATTCACGTTCAGCGGGGACTATCGGACTTGCGGGAGATTGGGGTGGCACATATGGAAAGAGAGAAACAGGAGAGTCTTTCAGCAGGTGGAAGTCCACGAGATAAAGCTGTTTAGGAGGATACAAGAGGATGTAACGATTATTATGTCCAAGATTGCAACAAGGGTGAAGGGCACTGCTAGGAGCAGAGACATATTCTCTAATTGGGGATATCCTTGTCCTAGAAGTTCCCAACCTGAGATGTATAGCTAGTTCAGTTTAATATAATTTAACCCTTTCCTGCAAAATGAGAAAGTCGAGGTTCGGTCGTCCACAGCTACACTACCTGCTAACACAACTTAAACCGCGTCCACTTCATAGGTATCATCTCTTCCGTTCCATCCTTATTTATATAAGAGGAAGAAAAAAATACAAATAAATAATTAAATAAATGGAATGCCTTCATCTCCTCCATGGCTCCATCCACTAGAGCCTCAAGTTATTCTTCCACAACAGTTGGAACTCGAATAAATCAACCAAACACCTTCGACGAATCATCATACGTCATCTCCTGTGAACCGTCTCTCTCTCCTCTTCCCATGTCCACAATTAACAACCACATGGCTCTCATTCATTTCTGCCCTACGGAAGACGTCGAGGTCTTCTAGCCAATCAGACTTCATACAGACAACTGAAATTGTTGTCTAACGAAGCCATTGTTTGCCTAAGCAGTTAGCAAGGTTCTTAATTACAGCGTTTAAACTACAGATCTACTGAGTAGCATGCATGATGCATCAGATAAAATGATTAATCACTAAAATCTGCATTTAAGAAATATTAAAAGGATTGGTTAGGAGTACATTCTACCATAACAAAGTTCAACTAAGATCAATGAGAATGGTTGGTTATGACCTACAAAGATCTTTCTTTATATCTTTCTTAATATGATTTCACACCATATAGATGTATGTAACGTTGCTGCAGCCATTAAAACTATTAGGGTTATTTAGTTTTAGGGTCACATATAAAATTAAAAATTTGCATTTAGGTCTCCATATTGTCCAGAAGAGGATTTTGGTCTCGTCCTAACGGTTGATTTTGGATGACTGTCCAAAATGGAGACCCAAACTCAAATTTTGAATATTATATGAGACTCTAAAACTAAGCATAATATGTGAGGGTTATTTAATTTTGCATGGTGAGGATTGTTTGACTCGAGTTATTTAGTTTTGTTATGACTAATCGAGAATGAGACTTGTGATATCGTTGTTTGTTTCTATGCTGATCTCAGCAGTCACACAAGTCATGGGAATTCTTGAGTTGCAAGCATTCAACAATTCGATCGGGGCAAGATACATATGACGATACAAGATGCCTATGAAGTCGTCTCCATCGAAACTGTCGCCAGGAGAGTTGTGTGACTGTTGAGATCATGATAGAAGCAAACAACAGTGTCACAAGTCTCATTCTCGATTGATCGTGACAAAACTAAATAACAAAAGTCACACAACTCCCACCATGCAAACTAAATAACCGAAGTCACACAACCCTTAGTTTTAGGGTCTCGTATAGTATTCAAAATTTGAGTTTAAGTCTCCATTTGGACGGTTTCCAGTGTTAGGACGAGACCCAAACCCTCCAAACTCTATTATGGCCAATATGGAGACCTAAACTTAAATTTTCAATATTATACGAGACCAAAACTAAATAACCCAAACTGTTATACAATGGCTAATCTGCTTAGCTAACTAGACATACAACGTGAGGAATACTATACCAACAGCCAAGAGATCCGGGTTGAATTTAGTCAATTGTTGTTGTAGTTGGCATCAGGAACAAATCGACGAACATTGCAAACTGTTGATTGAGCAGAGAAGATGGCAAACCAAAGAAGAGAAAAGGAGAGGGGAGGACACCAATCGTGTTTTAAATGAAAAAAAGAGAGTGGAGGAACATTAATGGCAGGAGGGGTGCAATGAAGGAAGTTAGAGGTCTCCTTTAGCATATGAGAGAAAATGCACGATCTCAAATTCTTAACCATATATGGTTCTCATATATGGACCTAAGGCTTGTGACTAGATGCGGTTTAAGTTGCGTTTGCAGATAGTGTAGCTGTGGATGACCACAGTTCTACTTAACCATTATATATATATATATATATATATATTATGTGTGTAATAAAGATACTACCAATAACCAAACCTCTAGAGTTGTGGTGAGAGTTGAGGGTTATATATTATATTATTCTAACATGTCCGGGTTGCTCTTATACCATTTTAAAGATACTACCACTACATCAAAACTCTAGAGTTGTGATAAGGGTTGAGGGTTTTGTATTTGTATTATATATAGGCTAATTGGCAACTAAATACCACGAAATAATACACTTCTGCAACTTTATACTTAACAACTTGCTACCCTGAATTTGATATGCTTCCCTTCAAAACAGGAAGCATGACTCAAAAGTAAAAAACCCAGAATATCATAACCAATTGGAACTGACATGGTGAATGTAACAACGAGCAATAGGAGGCCTTCTTTTAAAACCTAGCACGCCAGTTGCAAGTGAAATAGCAGTGCAAAAGCAAGTACAACTCACGATCAACAAATCATCATCTTACAAAAATAAGGGCCAACAGTTTGCAAATTTTACTCACCTGCCCACCAGTTTGTGTGTCAGGCATCTGGAGTTGGCTCCTACCATGGTCCTGATACTGCTGAGAAGGGTTATCGTCATCAAGAATTGATTTAGCTTTTCTAGCCAAAACTCCCCAAAATCCATACTTGGACTCGTTCAAACTTTTCATAGATGTGTACTCATATGCCGTCGCATCCTGAAATTAGAACACCAAACTGGTTTCAAAGCAAAAGCTAACCAGACCATATCCATATAGAAGCTACTGTACACTACATCAAGTAATGCCAAAGTTAACAAAAGGATAAGCTAGAACTGGACGAGAGGTTTTACTTAACTACATTAAAGATAGAAAAAAGGAGTTGGGGAATGAATGCTGACAGAAAAATGCTAAAGACAAACACACCGGAGAGACATAACTCTTCTCTAATTTGCATACAGATATTTACAAATTTGATGAACAGAGAAGAATAAAGCAGAGCATTGTCCAAAAATATTTACAGCTAACAGCTCCATTACTATCTCATTAGAACCCATTTTCACTAGATTCTTTAACATGAAAAGGATCACATAATACAGCAAGAAAGAAATTTCGCAGCTTTTCAATAACTGATATTTCATATCGTTCTTCCTATTTGAGTAAACTTAGTTTGGTCTATTCTATAACCTTTCATGATATGGCTCTGCCATATTCTGAAAATGTGTACATTATGATAATTCAAGTAAATATTGATGTAAAAAAGTTTCTAATATTTCTGAAAATGCCAGTTACATATTGCTAATTACATTATCAGGATACATGTACAATGCCCTCATATACACAGCACTAGCAGAGTGAATTTCACAGTATTAACACATCAAACCACCAAAGGAATGATTACGAGTCATATGACATAGCCAAGCGAAATTTGTCCTAAGTTCTAGGAAAATAAGTGCAGAATTATGCATTCCCATCAATAATCCAAGAAATTTCCACCTTGAACAAAATATACAGAAAAGGAGGAACAAAAGAGAAAATCAGCATACATTTGATCTTGTGTAAGTTCGAATCCAGCCCCTCCCATAAAAAATCCAATAACTTCTACCTAAATTCACCACTTGTATCCAATTATTCATCAAACCCTCACATAAAAACTCGAAGTTCAAATCATCCACGGACCATGACAAGGAAACCATACGTTTCCACCAATTAAACAACGATTTACCTATTTATTTAACTCCAATCATCTCCAGGCAATTTATTTATTGCAGATACTGATAAAGAAATGAATCCCCCAACATAAGAAACGAGAAGAAGTTTCAAGATTGCTCAGTTAGGACTGAGAACCCCTTGATTTGGAAAATTTCAAGAAACTAAAGAAAGAGAGATACTGTGATGGTTGGCTAACCTTTGGCATGGTGTAAATGGAAGATCTCCTCAGGTAAATGAGGTCCCTACAAGATGAGGACTGTGGGCGTAGGCAGAGGAGGGGGAGGAGTCTCACAGGGGTGTCGTGTGATGGCAACAAGGTTTATTATATCATCCGAGTAGAAAGAGAGGAGGAGGAGGAATCAATATCATCAGTGACAAAAGAGGGGGAGAAAACAGCGATGGACGGATAGAGTTCAGTTTTGGCTTAGAAGCAAAAACCGTAGGTAAAGTACACAGGTGGAATTAACATTTCCACCCTCTCATAATATATATATTGTGGAAAATGATGCAACATATTTTAATGGTGTCTTACCATATTTGAACCAAGAAAAACAACTTACAGTACTTTAAAGTTTTATAATTTTGTTCCTATAACTTTCTAACTTGTGTGAAGTTTTTCAAGTTCTTACAATATAATGGTGTCTTAGCCATAGCTTGCAGTATCGTCCGATACCGATCCGATATGGCCGATACCGATACGGTTTGACATGTCCCGATATGATACCAACCGATACTGATCGAAATCGATATTGGAGGTCTTTTTTTCCTGTCAATTCAGTAAAGAAAATTGAACGAAAAAGAACAATCAACAATGGTGTAAAGGTATAGTAAGGTTGTAAAAGCATATAAAAGAAGTAAACTTATCTATCGCAGGTAAACCAATCGGCAAGGATGACTACTATTTCATTTAATTCCAAAATTACTTAGAAACAATACGGAAAATACTTAAAATTATGCTTGAGTATATAAATATATATTTTCTAAATTTTTAATAATTATTTGTTTTTCGATACAAAAAATTCTGATACTCCGATCCGAAACTGCCGATACTATTGATCCCAATACTCATAGAAAGGGTCCGATACCGATACTGTGAACCTTGCCATATTTGAACCAAGAAAACTTCTTATATCTTTGATGTAAGGTATTGATTTCATCCTACAAGGAAACGTCAAAATAGTAGTCGTTGACTTAGAGTTTCACCGTATGTATCAGTGTCTCTCAGGGTACGAATGTGTACACATTAGTGCACAACAAACTTAGTAAGACCTCAGAGCTCTCGTTAGGTACCAGATAGTACTCTACAAATTGATCTGTCCCTCGCTATATGGTCAGTGGCGCCATAATCTACAACCCATAAAAAAGAGAATCGATAGTTACTAAAGCTAGCGTACAAATCATAATGAGAGAAGGATTCGGACATACCTTCTTCGGTTCTGGACAATTCCAAGCATAGTCGCCCTTTTGGCCACAGTTAAAGCACTGACTTGCTTCTCACTCTTCTTTCTACCTCTCTTTTCTCTGCTAGAAGGTTTATCTTCAGCCGTTTCTACCTTTTTCCCATTCGAGCATCTTTTGCAATGTTGTCCGCGGACCGTGCTTGACATTCGCATTGAGAGCTATCGTAGCTTCAGGCTTTTTCATCTCAATGTGTTCAACCTCTAACTCCAGTTTCTCCCGAACGTTTTCGAAATTATTTTTGTCCGAAGAATGAGTAGTCACTTGCTTCATACTATTCCATGAAGCAGGAAGACAACGGATGACAGCTTGAACGTGTTGTTCATCAGACACATTAGACCCCACTATAACCATATCTCGGAACATGGACGACATCTCATACATGTGGTCTTCATGTCATGCTTTCACTTCATCTTATACGAATCGAACAGCAGAGATAGGGCACACAGCCTAGTCGGTGAGGACCTGGTCTGAACTTGGACTTCAGTGCTTCCTAAAGCCTCTTTGCGGAGATGTGGCCTTCGAACTCCTCAACAAGATCATTTTGCATCGCTACCAGCATGGTAAAGCGTGTGAATTTGTCCTTGGCTAACCACTTTTAGTATGCCTCGGTGTTGCTCCTGTGTCAGGCAATAGTGCCATGTTCTTGTTCGACCATCTCTTGATCTATGATGTGCATGTTCTCAATCTCGTGAAGCAAGAATTCGATCTTGCAGCGCCATATATCATAGTTATCACTGTTTAGCTTCAACTCTTCGGTGAGCTCAACGACCACTAATTTGGCAGCCATCTGAAAGCTAATAGTGTTAATAATAGCTTTGAATGCCATAATTTTTCCTTCCCCAGACGAACTATTTTCCAAAATGAATCCGTCTTTTAAGGACGTGAAACCAGAACCAAGTGAGCGTATACTTGGAACCAAATCTCGCATCCTCAAAATTTCAGAAGCTTTTAAAAAATCCTTTTTTATAAGGGTTCGACTCTCGTATAGAGCCATCCACATGTTCTAGTTACCTGATTTTATAACTAAAACATAACTTTTTTCATCTTTTGCATTAAAAGACTAGGTACATATTATATAAATAAGCTAATAGCTACTCGAAATGATTTTACTGTTAAACTTACAATAGTGTTGGACTTCACCAGGCATGCTCGTTAAATAGGCTCTCTGGCTAGTAGATACGACTAGGCATTAAAACTACTTGTACCCTTTCCAATGTGCCAGTTTCAGGTTCATCATTTGGCTAGTGTCTATGCAAAAGCTAGCCTAGGTCTGGATCTATTGCCACAACATCACACACATGTTATAAGCATGATGACAAATACACAATAAGCATTTGCTAATTTTGGCACATTTTGCAATTCGACGCCTGCAGAAGAGGGTTAGCCATCGATCCAGCATGATAGGCCTAACTCATCTACCGGTGTCATTTACATCTCAGCTTAATCATAAGAATAACCAAAAATAAAACTCTATAATCCATGTTACAACTCTCCAGCACCTACGTCCATACGTCCAGAGAAAACAAAATAAAAAGCCCATTAAAAATGACATAAATGGGGCCTATGAACTAAACGTGGCCTTGTTAATGATACATTGAATGTCCCACGAACTGATTGTGGCTTTCTAGTCGGTTTTCGGGCTTAATACCTAAACCATAATTTCTGAACTATAGTAAATATGGGATGATTGTTGGGGACATATCCCTTCGTTACTAACTTTGCAATTCCCCCACCCAAAATTAGGGTTAGGTTTAAGGCCTTTAATGGATCCCTTATTCGGGACACACATTCACAGATTACCATATATAAAAATTCTAATGGATTTGGGCCTCGTACTAGACATGATCAATTGGTCCCGCATGGCCCACCCAATCCTCACAAGGGGTTTGGATCATGTCCTTGTGCTGCCCGGTGACCGGAATCCCCATCATGGAGCCTGGCCGATTTCTATCATCGTTCACCTCATTCCCAGCATGCCCCCGCACCCCCCACATGGGTCAGGTCTGGTCATACTCTCCACCTGTACCTCCTCTATGGAGTCAAGATCATTTTTGTCACTAACAAAGCCTACAAGGGCGGCTAGATCTGCTACAACGCTTGATCACGCATTTGTCGGGGTTGGGACCGCATGCCGACAACACCTATGCCACCGGAGGGGTCGGGGTCGCTATCGACAGCGTTCCACCTGTAAGAAGGGTCGGGTACTACCGTCGACCGCCGCGGAGACCCCCTTTGGGGTCAGCTGATGTGTCACCGGTCAAAAACCATCGGGCCCCCTTTATGGGGGTCCCTACCCTTTGCCATCACCACCTTTGCCACGTGTAGATGTCGTCGGTAACGATTAGGGCAATCGGCATGCTCCAAACCCCCATACAGCCAGCATGCTCCAGGCCACCACATGGGGCCGGTCGGCCAGCTATCAGTGTTTGCGGTCGGGATTGTGCTTTCGTATGGGACCTGCTGCCAAATTGTTTTTCGCGGTTATCTTATTTTGATGAAAAAATTATGAAATGATGACATCCACGTTCTACGTATTTGTAAGTATCACATAAGTTCAATTTTTTTTCACATGATTTACTACTTTTACATCCAAAAATTAGTTGCATTAAATTAATTACAACATCAATCACCAAATTTGATCCATAGACAACCTCGATGGATCTCGCAAAGCACATAGCATGATGCAAATCTTCATATACGCATTGACATGGATCAATGATGGAAAAAATATAGTAATCTAAAATCCTAATACGTGCAAAATTTCATAGATCAAAAACATGGAACCCTAACTTTTTGGGGTTTTCTAGAAAAGAGAAGAGATCATTATAGCTATGATACCATATGTAACTCGTAGATGGGTTGTGGCATCGATAGGGTTTAAGTGGAAGAAATAGAAAATATACTTTCGATGTGATTCCAAGCCGGTTTCTTCTACTCGTATATCACAGTAGTAAAACCTCCTATGAATGAGGATGCTCTTTGGTTCACCCCGAAACACATCTCTCAGTTAGAAATGTTGAAGAAGATAAAGAGGAGAATAGCTTAGGAATCAAGTTATTCTGGAGGTGGAGACAAGCTTCTAGGTTTTTGCATAGAAAACTAGTCTCTATACGAGAGCAGCCTCATATACATAGGCAACTATGAGAAGCCCTAGTAGTGCACCCCTTACGGGCACACTTACTATAACGCCCTTGGCCCCAAGTGGGCCGGCCACCCTTGTGAACCGGATCCAGTCTGGACCGCAGGTCCAGATGTAATGCCAATAATAGTTAATTTGAAATTTTGCGTACAAAGAACAAGCAATAGTAAAAAGTCAACTAATTTGCATAGTTTGCTGTATCGTCCGATACCGATCCGATACGGCCGATACCGATAAGGTTTGGCGATATAGATACGATTTGGCATGTCCCGATTCGATACCGACCGGTACCTGATACTAACTGATACCGACATTGGGAGTCACTTTTTCGGTCAATTCGGCAAAGAAAATGGAACGAAAAAGACCAATCAACAAGGGTGTAAAAATATATTAAGGTTGTAAAAGCATGTAAAATAAGAAAACTTATCTATCGCATGTTAACCAATTAGCAAGGTGACTATTATTTCATTCAATTTCAAAACTGCTAAGAAACAACACTTGAAAGACTTAAAAATATGCATAAATGTAGAAAATATAATTTCTAAAATGTTAATAATTTGTTAATAATTATTTACTTTCCTATACCAAAAAATCTGATACTCGGATCCGAAACCAGCGATATTGCCGATCTTGATACTCATAGCAATGGACCGATACCGATACCGCGAACCTTGCTAATTTGATTCGATTTGTGTGGTTTACACTTACTTTAAGAGGCCTATAGAAGGTACTTTAAGAGGCCTATAGAAGGATGCACGTGGAATTCTTGTCGAAGTAGGAAAAAACCAAATTGTTTGAAAACACCATCAACGGCGGTTTCACATTGTTGGCCCGGATTGCCATCTCCGACCATATGGTGGATCCCATCCCTACTCTCGATGGCATTGCCACCTATAATTGAGTGGTGGACCCAACCCACAACATGTTCTTGCTAAGTTTTGTTTCTAATCATTGCATACTGATTTAATTTAAATCTACATTGTGTAAGGTTTCACTTGTGTTTGGTTCACTCTACCCAACAAGAATCCTACGTGGTATACTCTTTACTTATTACACAAAAGTACATAATAACCACCTCTTTACTT
The DNA here is from genome assembly GCA_036927795.1 of Iris macrosiphon. Taxonomy (NCBI): domain Eukaryota; kingdom Viridiplantae; phylum Streptophyta; class Magnoliopsida; order Asparagales; family Iridaceae; genus Iris; species Iris macrosiphon. Next base: position 46,357,777 of record JAYESA010000020.1, on the reverse strand, counting down.
AACCCATACAACAAGAAGCCTGGCATTGTTTTTTACAGTTTTCTTCCATCATTTCCTCTTCTATTCTTCTTTCTACGACTTATGTTGATGTTCTTAACCCATACAACAAGAAGCCTGGCATTGTTCTTTACAGTTTGCTTCCATCATTTCCTCTTCTATTCTTCTTTCTACGACTTATGTTCATGTTCTCTCTCTTAAATTTTGTGAACCCTGGTAGTATCAGGTGTTCTTGGAAGTTGGAACGAAATAAGCAATACAAAGGTGGTCCATCTCTCATAATGCTTCTAGAGAAATTGTCAATTGACTGTCAAACAGGGGCAAATACAAAGCGAACAAGTACGTTGCTCCAAGGAACACATGGATTGTATTTTACACATTCTTCTCTTAGAAATATTCTTGGTATTAGTCTAGAAATTAGTTGGATTCGTCAAGTGAAGCTTCTTTAGCTCAATCCAGATCTAATCATGAATGGCATAACTTGAAAATCATAAATCTCAATCCAAATTACATAATAGGGTCAAATTATATTAGGTTGGGCACAAAACTTAGTGTATAATACAAATGTAGATAACATAGTGAAAGTATCATGTGGAATCTTTGCAGGACGGAGTGAACCAAACTCGGCAAAAAATCCCAAACATGTTATGATGAAAACAAAACTCTACAAGAACATGTTGCTAGTAGGACCCACCACCTGGTTGGAGGTGCAACATCATTGAGAATTGGGAAGCAATTCGCCAAACAATAGGAGGTGGCAACTTGGGCCAGTCGTGAGAATGACAAATGCCATAGACAAATTTTCTAGTCTAATTTGGTTTGCCCCGACAAGAATTCCACGTGACATCTTGCTAAGGCCTCTTAGTGTATGTGTATATAACCAATCATATGAACTTCTTCTCCCTCTACTTTGCGGCTCTTCTCCTTCCATTTTCTTCTTCTTCTTAAGTTTTCCATCTCCCGCTTCTACTAATTGTCCTATTCCCTTTCCTCCATCTCTGTCACCTTTTTTTGTTTTTGTTCATATATTCTTCTTCTGCCTCAGCTATTCTTCTTACTAAATCTCATTTGTATGAAGTAAACATTATTCTTTCTGTTAAATTGTGAATTTTACGAATAATGTAAGGTATTCTATGATTTTTGTCAAGTAGGATAGTAAAAAGACAAATGGTAGAGGAACGATTTTCTTCAGGAAGGAAGGAGGACGCAGCTAAGCTGGTGTAAAACAAAACAATTGTGCATAATAAACACTACAAAACAATAGCACCTCAAATATATTTACTTAATTAGAGAAAATATATAGATTTAAAAGCGCAAATCATTAACAGGTGTAGCTATGTTTTAATAGGTAAATGGTACAAATTGAAGTCACTAATTTATCATCACCGGATTTTAAAACTACCAGATTCCGCTAATGAATAGGATTTGAACCTATACACCACTTTCGGTAGATCGTGAGGATTGTTGGAGGCTTGGAGTTTATTAACTTTCTAAAACTCAAACATCAATTGAAGATCAATGTCATAGGATCATAGGTATTGAAATAACTTTAAGCATGGACTCAGATTTGGGCATTAAATTTATTTAAATTGGGTGTTTTGAAAATGGTACGGAAGACTAATTATCAAGGCTATCTTTCTAGTTTCTTAATTTAGACATCCTCCTTGTGGACTCGAGATCGTTGCTCTGTTAATCCATGTAATGCTCAGTAGATTCTCTAGTAGTTTTCTTCCTACGGTGGTTGAATGCTTCGGGCTCAATTGCCGCCTATCCCACAATCGCCCCGCGTCACATAGGGGCAAAACCCGGCATAGACGCCGGATCCACATGTCCAATTATAAACACCAAACAAGCTCGGTCTCTCCTCGTTATTCCGAATTGCCAATCAAAATCCCTCTAAAATTCCAACCAACTCAAGAACCGACTCCATCCGAAAGAATCGACAATCTACTCGTGTTGGCTGATCCACCAAATCTTCACAGAAGAACTCGAAATTTGAAGATCGAGGAACCACCGATCGGTGCGAATTCAAATAAAATGAGAGAGAGAGAGAGAGAGAGTATATACCTTTCGAGCAGTGTACGTGGCGGATCTCCTCAACCGATTGGGATGGCCGCCGCCGCCGCCGGCAGCGGCGGCGGAGGAGGAGAAGGCGGGGTCTCCGTAGGCAGAGGAGAGGGAGGAGGAGTCCCGGTGGGCCGCGGAGGCCCGGATCGCCTGTGCCGCGAGCGCGGAAGACGAGTCCCCGCCGCCAGCGCCTCCGGCATCATCGACGGCGACGGGTACGGCGGTGGCGGCGGCGGGAGGAGGAGAGCGGAAGTCCTCGACGAAGGTGGTGGCTCGCGGCGTCACCTGCTTCCTCCGATACGCCATGGCTGGCCGGAGAGTGTCCGATTCGTGTCAGAAAGGAAGAGACGGAAGAAGTGGAGGAGAAAAGAGGGGTTCGGGTTTGGTTCTTTTGACCGGACGCGGATCCGTAGGCGAATTGCACGCTTGGAACGAACACTTCCATTCGCTCCTTTCCGGGAATAGTATGCACAGAAAACAGAGGGCGACGCTGTCACCCGAATCCGATTCCTTGGATATTTCCGGTAATGCCCTTCCTTCTTTGTGTATTTTGACTCTATGCAGCTACTGTGTAAATATAAAATATTTTAAGAAACTTACGGAAAACTGGACATGGACCGTATTTGGATACAGGAGGCGCGGATGGCGCCAGAGGAGGTAGTTAACTGGAGGCGGATCACTCCAACTAACTAGACCAAGTGGTGACGATCCGATTCGATTCAAATCGGACTATCGAGCTGAATATATAAAATTTAAAATAATCGTAAATTATACTTTTTAAAATCGAAAATTAAATTGTTTTTATAAAAATTAAATAAAATTGAACAGAATTAATTCGGTTCAATTTTCGGTCAGCTCGATTTCATGACCAATAAGACGGACCTTTACATTTTAGCAAATAGACCTATTTAAATAACAATTTTTTTTTTAAAAAAATGACATTGTTGCATTTGTGAATTATTACAATTATAGAGAGCGATTTTTTTTTAGTATTTATAGATTGAGTGGGGAGAGAGAGCGCTCAAAGCTCCGATAGAGAATGAGAGGAGAGAGTGCGCTCAGTTAGGATGAAAATAATATTAGTATGTACATATTGAGGGAAGTTTGAAAAAAATATTAAATCTAAATCGTTTTACAGATCGGTTCGGTTACTCTGACCAAAAATCGAAAACTGAACCGATTTTGAAAATTTTAAATTTAAATTGAAAACCGAAAGATAACCGAAAGTCAAACCGCTTGTCATATTCCAGTTTGATTTTCGGTTCAAACCATTATATGCTCACCTCTAACTAGCTCAGCTTGCTACTCAGGATTCCAGGGCCAGAAGCAACTTGTTCTACTCTAAGTGTTCAAATTTGTTATAACAGTCCAACTATCTGGATCGTTATAGTAAACAATTTGGTATGACACTTGGTCATACGAATAATTCGACCTATGCAAACTAAGTTGAACAAGAGCGAAGATCCGAGTGGAATCTTTGATACAACTATAATGTATTATACTTTTATTCATTTTATTTTGCAAACATAAAAGTTTAAACTCTAACTAAAAAGCAATAATACTACTAATTTGCAACTTGATACCCGCAACTATCATTATTTTTCAACTTGATACCCTAAACTTTTTTAATGAGCAACTTGATATTCTAGAAAAAAAAAATCCAAAAATACCTCTCTCTCTCTCTCTCTCTCTCTCTCTCTCTCTCTCTCTCCACCCAGTTCCCACCCCTGTTACCCCCCTCCTCCCGTCGCCCTCCGGACTGCCTCCACCCGCCGCCACCCTCGGTTGCCCCCACCCGCGCCCCCTCCACCCGCCACCGACCCCCTCTCCTGTCCCCACCTCCCCCTCCTCCCGTCGTTGTTGTCGCCGTCGCACACGCGCACAGAGAGAGGGTGGGACCATGGGGGGTGCGGGGGTGGAGCAGCCGGGGAGCTGGGGTGGAGCACAACAAAAAATTTGTATCCATACAAGCAATGGTTTCAACCATTGATTTATGATCCAATGATTTTTATTGAAAGGGCTTTCTTATAATATGACTATGAGCAATAATTATGGAGAACATCATTTAATGTTGTATTTTTTTTGTTTACTTGTTTGTTACCTCCTATTGTAGGTCGTAATTCTTTTTCATGCTTTACTTAAATTTTTTTTTTCCAATCAATAGCAGGTTAACATTGTAATGACCCGCTCTGCTCATCCCAGCGAGCCGATTCAAACGACGCAAGTGCAATGACCCGACCTGACTAGCTCGGCGAGATGACTCGCTTGATGCAAAGGCATTTAGACTTGGCCCTTCAGCAGAAGTTTAGACTTAGACTTTCAAAGACACGCTCAGAGTCTCTCTCGACCGACGCGATACATCGCTAAGGTGGGTGGCTTCGGTGAACTTGTCTTTGCTTGGCCTTCACACTTAAAATATGGACGATGCATGCTAGTTGCTAGAAAAATCACCAATGCATGCTAATAAAAGAGTTCAACGCACCTAACTAAGGAAATAATCCTATCTTGTATTACTTGCATAGAACATGGAATGTAACCTGTCGTTAGAAAGATAAAAACTTCCATATTTGTTTCATTCATGCGAATAGAGTTTTTCTTATGCGCTGTAGTATACGTATTAGCACGATTCTAATTCATGTCACACAGGCCAAGGCACAAGTTCAAGAACTTCACTTAAAAATAATTCACTCGGTTGAGGCAGGAAGACTATCAATATAGTTATTCCGAGCCAAGTAATAAACATATGGTACGGCTTCGGGACCGTTGGGCCGCCAAGGCAGTTCCCGTACCGAAAGATGCATAATGATAATAAAACATAGAAAGAAAGTAAGAGAAAAAATGTCTCTGGGAGCCCGTCAAGTCTGAGAAAAGAATATGGCTCTGGGAGCCCATCATGGCTCTGGGATGTCACTACCACATTCTGAAAACAGGGGAATTTTCGAATTTTTACAATATTTAATATTATATTATTTTTTAATTAATTAATTGCATAATAGTTTATTGATTTAAATAATTATTATGTGTGATGTGTAATTAAATATATAATTATATGCAGTGTTATTATTTTATTTTTAGCTAGCAGACTAGACCTAGAAGCCAGTAGACGAACCCCTGTCCGAATTATAGAATTCTGGATTTTATTATTTTATTTAGAATTTATTTATTGGAGATTGTAATTAATTACTGTATTTTATTTAATATTTTTGCGCATTGCCTTTGCTTCGATATTTGGAGCACTATCCAGACTTTTGTCTTCCGACAAATTTCACAATCTTGTCCTAGACATGTCCGCCTTCCATTCTGCTATTTTTGCAACTCGTAATTTTGCTTCCTGTACATTGTTTCTGGCCGCACAAAAATCGTCGCGGACGTTATTTTTAAATTCCTATTTTTGTATCGTTGTGCGTTCCAATCGAAAATTGGAGGCCATCTTGACCTATTTTTCGTGCGACCCAAATTAGGGTAATATTCTGTTCTGAGTCTTCTTCAATATTGGTATTGATGACTTGATCTGATTTTGACCCCAAGTACTCCTAATTAATTGTTGAACACAACTTGCATTATTTCTATTTAATTTGAGGATACCGTTTTATCTGATTTTAAAATCCCAAATTAATTCCAATGTCCTGCAAATTCAGCCCATACCCATCTTACAGTGCCCCCTGACCCTACAAAACATCGGACCCCGAATCGCCCGCCAAATTTTCATCATTTCATGTGTTTGTGCAATTTCCCGAATTTAAGGGGCTAAGTTGCAATTATTCAATTGTAGGTGCCAACACCTAATTATTTTAACCAATGAGGGAGCCTATTAAATTTTTATTTAAAACCTACATGAATTAATATTTCATGAATCATCATGACCACTCATTTAAGTGGGTGAAATCCTCACCCTACATCACACCCTCTCTCTCACTATTTAATGATATGTCTACATCCTAAACCCTAATCCCTATGCATCCTAGAAAACTCCACCCTCACAAGCCTCCCTCCCTCCTACGTTGAAATTCCTCTCCTTCTTTTTCTCTTCTTCTTTTCTTCTTCTCTTTCCTTCTTCTTCCTCTTCTTCTCCTTCTTCTTTTAAATTGTTTTTGAATTTAAACATTCAAACTAGTTGGGGGGGGGGGGGGGGACTCCCTGTGCTCCCCCGGTTACTGTTCGGCCGGGTCCCTGTTCCGGCGGACTGTGCTCCCCCGGCGGCTCAGGCTCTCCACGGCGGCTGAGCCAGCCCGGCGCTGCTGTCCGGCGGCCTCCGGCAGATCTCCCCGGCGGCCAACCTCCCCGCCGGTCTGCTCCATCCCGCAGCAGTTTCCCGGCGAGCGGTCAGCCGGCTGCTCCCGCTGGGACCACTGCTCCTCCCTCCATCTCCCTGTTCCGGCGGCCGGCCACCTGTCCGCTGCTGCTCCTCCTCCTCCTGATCGGCCGGCGCTGCCCTCCGGCCGGTGAGCCTCCGCCGACCTTCCCTCTCTGTAAGCCTCTCTCTCTCTCTCTCTGTTTATATATATATATATATATATATATATATATATATATATATATATATATATATATATATCTTTATATATATATATATATATCTTTATGTATATATATATCTTTATACGTATATATATATATCTTTATATATATATACGTATATGTATATATTAACATGTAAATTGTATATGTAATTATAATTTTAAATTAATGTATACGTATGTGCTTAGTATAGTATATGTTTAATATATATTGTATGTATTTAAAAATAAGTATACGTATATTATTTATTTTATTAGTAATGTATAGTATAGTGTATATATGTATATATATATATCTAATGTATATATATGTGTTTGTTTATACATTTAATTAATGTGATAAATTAGTATATGTATATATAATCAATATAAGGTATTGTATGTATTTAAATAAATAGTATAAAAATGTATTTAAAATTTATGTTTAATATATATATTAGTATGGTATATATATATATACCTAATATACGTATTTGTGTATATTGATTAATGTTTATATCTAATGTACATATATAAATGTTTGTTTATATATTTAAATTAGCATATGCTTTAATTAAATTTGTATGTATAATTAATGTAAAGTATTATATATGTGGTAATTAGTATATTTAATAAATTACTTTATTAATATCTGATTAATATGAGCAGTAGGTAATTAAATAAATTCTATATTTAAGTTTGGCATATATATATATATTTTGTATATATATATATATACTTGATATAATTTCATATATTGTACATGTATGTTATTTATGAATAAAGTGTTTAAATGCATGTATTAGCATAGTATATATATATTTCTGTATATGTTGGAAATTGTAACTTGGTATATTTAATTAGTATACATATATATATTCTTGTGTGTATTATATATATGTACATGTATAAATTATTTTTCATTAAATGTTAAACGTGTATTAAAAATGTGTTTTTAGTATTTAATAATATATCTATAATGTATTGGCATATATATGTGTTTAATTTGATGGATATAAATACGTGTCCTACTTTGAGCATTTTAAATATATATAAATACTTAGCATATTTTCAAAATATATGTAATTGGTATATTCATCTGTATAGTACTGTATAATTTAATTGGTATAAATTAGTGTATAAAAATAATAGTATACGTACTATTTTTGGTGTGTATATATATATATCTTTATGGTTCAATTGACATAGCTATATATGTGTAGGTATATTTTTGTATAAACCATTAGTACATTTATAATATATATACATGTATATTTTGCAGTTGTATTTAATTGGAGATATGTTGTATGTACATACAGGTATTAGTTTTATTTAAAGTGTATATATTATACTTATAGCTATTATGGTAATTTAGGGATATATATATGTAGTTGGCCTATCTAGTAGATGACCCCTACCGTACCTAGCGTAGCCCTAAGGCCAGTGTATTTCTATTGTGTGTTAGGATAGCTTCTGATACAAATGTAATTGTGATGTGTTTATAGGACTGTTGGTTTACCAGGGGATACTCTGGAACAGGACATCCATAAGTACCAGCTAAGGACCAAGGCAAGTACATTCTCTGATAATTTCCAATTCTTGATAATTGCTATAAGTTCAATGATCTTGAAATGTTACAACTGAATCTTTGACACTGTGCTACACGGACTAGTATAGCTTGGATCTGCAGTCATGAGATGTTACCTTAATTATCGTATTGACATTGTACACGACATGTATATTTAGAAACCGTATATGATAGACTTTACTTGCTCGTGTATCGTGACGTGTCATGGTTGGATCCACAGTACTAGTTGGGGGCGGGGAAGTAGTTAGTAAGAAATGTGATCATAACCTCTTATTGTAGTATAAAAACTGTAAGTGTTAATCATGCTCTTCACCCATGATTAGCCAGGCCTTATAGCAACCGTACATGTTCCCAAGCCGATCACATTTCGAAACTACTATTTCAAACACTTAGAATAGTTACAGTTCTCTATATTTTCATATACTACATCACCCGTATATGATACTGTTCCTTATTCTTTCATTTTATACATGCACTGACTGTGTTTCATTGCCTATTGCCGGTCTCTCTTAAACTGTCATTACATTATTCCACTGTCTTCTCAGTAGCTAGCATGACATGTTTTATTGTATTATAGACATTATCAATTAATGGAACTGTTATTTGAGATTGTGCTTTGCTCCTTCCTGACTGGAAACATTTTTCCAGACTATGCCTTAGATGACCGCTGTCCGACACTTATGGTGAGTAGCTGCAGACTTAGTAGTTGTGATTCCAGGAGGTCTAGCTGGAAGTTATTTTCATTGTTAGTTCTTAAGTAGACTATTTGGTACCGGATTTGTCTCCGGCATTTTGATGATTCTTGGATATGGTTAAGTTAAGTTATTTCTTGTGGACTTGTACTGTGTTTAATGTTAGTTTAGTATTCGAAATCTTATCGTGCTGTGATTCTGTGGTTGAGTATGTGTTCATCTTATTTGTGTCATCCGTGCCTCCTAATGGAGATTGGATGCCTGCGTGACATTAGTTAGATAGTATCAATACCTAGACAGCGTTCTACCGCCGATGCTGCGGCGTAGGCTGGACGTACCCACGCACTCGTGCCCCTAAACCGGGTGCGGGTCGTGACACGTTTTTAGTGGTGGCCCATGCAGGTCAGACTTCGCGAGTTGTGCGATGTCGTAGTAGTGTAGCATCCTTGTTATACTACTGCGTGCCTGCTATAGAATCTAGGACATAGGATACTAGGACGAGAGCAAATACTCAATCACAATTCCTTGAGAGATTCCTGGGACGACCCCTTGAGAATCTTGTTATAATTTCCAATTTAAATCCTTCCTCCTTGTTTTCGTCCGTCCTCACTTATTGATATTGAGTTTAATTCTTGTTGACCAGTTGTTAACTTTAATTCTTGGCATCGTTGTGGAGCTTTTGATTTCATATCGAGGTGAATTTTACGGGCTAAAATTTACAGTATCATCTGATGACGTATATGGATGAGGACAGTGAGAAAGGTAAAACGTCTACTTTGATTATGGAACCTAGAATTTATCGCAGCCATATTAGCTGTCGTGACGAGATCGTAGGAACCTAACTTGGATGTACATACTTTAGTTATGAGATTTAGAGTTCTCGCAGCCATACCGGTTGGCGTGGTGAGGATTCTAGATGACATGATTATAGGGTTGCATACCTTAGTTACGGAACCTGTCGTTTATCGCACCTATGCTTACTGGCGTGGCGAAAGTTCTGAGCGTCATGATTTTGGATAGACGTGTATGATTATCAGGTTGTATCTTAAATTGGTCCTTAAAATATCATCTCAAGACTTATCCATTTTGTTATTCCAGGACTTTGTTCCATCGCTTCTTTTCTTTACTAGCAGTAAGGATACCTTCCGTCCTTGATCCAATTCCTTTTGAGCTTATTCCTTGTTAGTATGATAATTAGTGACTTGCAATTTTGGTTGTGTCTTGTATTAGTTGACTGAGTGTTGCCTGTGAGATAGTAAGTGCTTCCTAGTTGGACATATGAGCATTAGGCATTAATCTAGAGATACCCATAGCATAGTACCTTGTAGCAATAGTTCTATGATAGGTGTTATTATAATTAGTATTGGTATTATAGAAAGTGCGAGTGATCGTGATTTGTAATAAGTTTGACGAGTTAATCTAAGGATGAAGCTAGTGTTACCATACCAATAGTGCTAGTGATTCTATATCAAATATTTGTTGAGCAAGGTGCAAATGACAGTAAGTACTTCGTGTGATGACAAACAGATTGGGGTATTAAGTAATATAGATAGAAAATCATTGAAAAAAATATGTGAGATGATAATTTGGATTATTGGAAATGATAGTGCAATTATTTCGGACAGTACAATTTTCGTACACAGTTGAGGCTGTAAATAATTAGTGTATTAGTGTGCACCTTGAGTATTAGAGACTGTGAGTAGTATATGTATACTTGTGGATTAAATTTATAATTTGTAGAGTGGAAATAAATTTCAATTTTTAAAGAATTTTGAGGAGATGAGATTTTATGTTATTAAATTTTGAGTATTCAATTCAATAAACATAGTCAAGGCACTTGCGTGATAAGAATAACTAGTATCAACTATTGCAGTAGGTAAGGAAACTAGCAGTGAGTATGCTTGTAGTAAAGTGTGGTACATAAAGAGATAGAGGTATCAAACCTTCCATGCATCATTTGACCTATGATTATGTTAGAAGATATTGCAAGTATATATTAGCAGGTTCTTTCTTTTCTTTCCTCATGTTCTTTTCTTCTGATTGATTGATACCTTAGTACCGTAGCTGTATGCATGAATTCTTGTTATAATGCAGTTAGTAGTACCCCTGATACAGAGACTGCAATACCGTGACAAAAGACACCATGATCATACATATTTCTTTTAGGTTGCATGTTGTATGAGTATAGGTAGAATTCTCTTAGACTTTGATTGTTGAGGATTTAACTGTAATAAAGATTAACGAAGAGGTTATAACTTGACAAAGAGAGACAAGGTGCCAAAATTTTTGAGGAAAAATATTAAATTAAATAAAGAGTTGGGAATTTGATATGGCGTAATTGAAGTTTTGTTAAATCATTGATTTTTAGAAAATTATGAAATGATTGAATTTATCATTGAATTTGAGGAATTTAAGAAGGCCATCGATATATTTGTTGGACTGCAAGTTGAGAACTTATATTTTGAATATTGTATTGAAGGTTCCATAAGTATTACATCGTTGCATATTATGAAAAAAAAAAAAAAATCGAGGGATAAAGAACACAAATGGATTAGTGTTAAATTCAAATTTGGGACGAGATTCAATTTTTAAAATATGCACTGATTGGATTTCAATTAGAGGATTGAATATTAAATTCTTGCATTTCGTTATTAACTTAAAATTTGGAGGATATTGTGATAAGAATGTGATTTGATTATTTTTGAAGATTTTTAGGGATATGATGATTATAGAATTTTTGAAAGAATTTATTGGGAAATAACAATATGGAGTAGTTCATGATTATATGATTTGAGGAATTTAAATTTTGATGGTAGTAAATACATAAATAAAACAATCGAGGATTTAAAAATTTGAGGATAATTATTGATTTAAATAAATGGTTAAGAAATTAACATGGCATAATTGGTGGTTTATTAATTCCAGGAAAGATTTTGACATGTTTAAGTTGGTTATTAAATTGGAAATTTGGGAGATTTATCAATGTATTTATTTAATTGCGAGTTATGAATTTTGAACTTTATAATTGGATATAACAATTGGAGAATCCTTAAATATCATATTGTTGAGTTTTAAGGAGTGGATATTAAATTCTGCGTATCGAATTAGTAGCTAAAAACTTTCAGGAAATTTTTGATAAAAAGGGACTTGATTCTATGTCGAGGATTTTACAGGGATACAAATAATTTCAGATTTTTGAAATTGTGAAAAGACCTTGTGGATTAGTCGTGGTTGATGAATTTAATTGAGGGAATAATAATGTGTATGATTAAAGGCTAATATGAGGATTTTAAATTTCGAGGACGAAATTCTTTTAAGGTGGGTAGACTTGTCACTACCACATTCTGAAAACAGGGGAATTTTCGAATTTTTACAATATTTAATATTATATTATTTTTTAATTAATTAATTGCATAATAGTTTATTGATTTAAATAATTATTATGTGTGATGTGTAATTAAATATATAATTATATGCAGTGTTATTATTTTATTTTTAGCTAGCAGACTAGACCTAGAAGCCAGTAGACGAACCCCTGTCCGAATTATAGAATTCTGGATTTTATTATTTTATTTAGAATTTATTTATTGGAGATTGTAATTAATTACTGTATTTTATTTAATATTTTTGCGCATTGCCTTTGCTTCGATATTTGGAGCACTATCCAGACTTTTGTCTTCCGACAAATTTCACAATCTTGTCCTAGACATGTCCGCCTTCCATTCTGCTATTTTTGCAACTCGTAATTTTGCTTCCTGTACATTGTTTCTGGCCGCACAAAAATCGTCGCGGACGTTATTTTTAAATTCCTATTTTTGTATCGTTGTGCGTTCCAATCGAAAATTGGAGGCCATCTTGACCTATTTTTCGTGCGACCCAAATTAGGGTAATATTCTGTTCTGAGTCTTCTTCAATATTGGTATTGATGACTTGATCTGATTTTGACCCCAAGTACTCCTAATTAATTGTTGAACACAACTTGCATTATTTCTATTTAATTTGAGGATACCGTTTTATCTGATTTTAAAATCCCAAATTAATTCCAATGTCCTGCAAATTCAGCCCATACCCATCTTACAGTGCCCCCTGACCCTACAAAACATCGGACCCCGAATCGCCCGCCAAATTTTCATCATTTCATGTGTTTGTGCAATTTCCCGAATTTAAGGGGCTAAGTTGCAATTATTCAATTGTAGGTGCCAACACCTAATTATTTTAACCAATGAGGGAGCCTATTAAATTTTTATTTAAAACCTACATGAATTAATATTTCATGAATCATCATGACCACTCATTTAAGTGGGTGAAATCCTCACCCTACATCACACCCTCTCTCTCCCTATTTAATGATATGTCTACATCCTAAACCCTAATCCCTATGCATCCTAGAAAACTCCACCCTCACAAGCCTCCCTCCCTCCTACGTTGAAATTCCTCTCCTTCTTTTTCTCTTCTTCTTTTCTTCTTCTCTTTCCTTCTTCTTCCTCTTCTTCTCCTTCTTCTTTTAAATTGTTTTTGAATTTAAACATTCAAACTAGTTGGGGGGGGGGGGGGGGGACTCCCTGTGCTCCCCCGGTTACTGTTCGGCCGGGTCCCTGTTCCGGCGGACTGTGCTCCCCCGGCGGCTCAGGCTCTCCACGGCGGCTGAGCCAGCCCGGCGCTGCTGTCCGGCGGCCTCCGGCAGATCTCCCCGGCGGCCAACCTCCCCGCCGGTCTGCTCCATCCCGCAGCAGTTTCCCGGCGAGCGGTCAGCCGGCTGCTCCCGCTGGGACCACTGCTCCTCCCTCCATCTCCCTGTTCCGGCGGCCGGCCACCTGTCCGCTGCTGCTCCTCCTCCTCCTGATCGGCCGGCGCTGCCCTCCGGCCGGTGAGCCTCCGCCGACCTTCCCTCTCTGTAAGCCTCTCTCTCTCTCTCTCTGTTTATATATATATATATATATATATATATATATATATATATATATCTTTATATATATATATATATATCTTTATGTATATATATATCTTTATACGTATATATATATCTTTATATATATATACGTATATGTATATATTAACATGTAAATTGTATATGTAATTGTAATTTTAAATTAATGTATACGTATGTGCTTAGTATAGTATATGTTTAATATATATTGTATGTATTTAAAAATAAGTATACGTATATTATTTATTTTATTAGTAATGTATAGTATAGTGTATATATGTATATATATATATCTAATGTATATATATGTGTTTGTTTATACATTTAATTAATGTGATAAATTAGTATATGTATATATAATCAATATAAGGTATTGTATGTATTTAAATAAATAGTATAAAAATGTATTTAAAATTTATGTTTAATATATATATTAGTATGGTATATATATATATACCTAATATACGTATTTGTGTATATTGATTAATGTTTATATCTAATGTACATATATAAATGTTTGTTTATATATTTAAATTAGCATATGCTTTAATTAAATTTGTATGTATAATTAATGTAAAGTATTATATATGTGGTAATTAGTATATTTAATAAATTACTTTATTAATATCTGATTAATATGAGCAGTAGGTAATTAAATAAATTCTATATTTAAGTTTGGCATATATATATATATTTTGTATATATATATATATACTTGATATAATTTCATATATTGTACATGTATGTTATTTATGAATAAAGTGTTTAAATGCATGTATTAGCATAGTATATATATATTTCTGTATATGTTGGAAATTGTAACTTGGTATATTTAATTAGTATACATATATATATTCTTGTGTGTATTATATATATGTACATGTATAAATTATTTTTCATTAAATGTTAAACGTGTATTAAAAATGTGTTTTTAGTATTTAATAATATATCTATAATGTATTGGCATATATATGTGTTTAATTTGATGGATATAAATACGTGTCCTACTTTGAGCATTTTAAATATATATAAATACTTAGCATATTTTCAAAATATATGTAATTGGTATATTCATCTGTATAGTACTGTATAATTTAATTGGTATAAATTAGTGTATAAAAATAATAGTATACGTACTATTTTTGGTGTGTATATATATATATCTTTATGGTTCAATTGACATAGCTATATATGTGTAGGTATATTTTTGTATAAACCATTAGTACATTTATAATATATATACATGTATATTTTGCAGTTGTATTTAATTGGAGATATGTTGTATGTACATACAGGTATTAGTTTTATTTAAAGTGTATATATTATACTTATAGCTATTATGGTAATTTAGGGATATATATATGTAGTTGGCCTATCTAGTAGATGACCCCTACCGTACCTAGCGTAGCCCTAAGGCCAGTGTATTTCTATTGTGTGTTAGGATAGCTTCTGATACAAATGTAATTGTGATGTGTTTATAGGACTGTTGGTTTACCAGGGGATACTCTGGAACAGGACATCCATAAGTACCAGCTAAGGACCAAGGCAAGTACATTCTCTGATAATTTCCAATTCTTGATAATTGCTATAAGTTCAATGATCTTGAAATGTTACAACTGAATCTTTGACACTGTGCTACACGGACTAGTATAGCTTGGATCTGCAGTCATGAGATGTTACCTTAATTATCGTATTGACATTGTACACGACATGTATATTTAGAAACCGTATATGATAGACTTTACTTGCTCGTGTATCGTGACGTGTCATGGTTGGATCCACAGTACTAGTTGGGGGCGGGGAAGTAGTTAGTAAGAAATGTGATCATAACCTCTTATTGTAGTATAAAAACTGTAAGTGTTAATCATGCTCTTCACCCATGATTAGCCAGGCCTTATAGCAACCGTACATGTTCCCAAGCCGATCACATTTCGAAACTACTATTTCAAACACTTAGAATAGTTACAGTTCTCTATATTTTCATATACTACATCACCCGTATATGATACTGTTCCTTATTCTTTCATTTTATACATGCACTGACTGTGTTTCATTGCCTATTGCCGGTCTCTCTTAAACTGTCATTACATTATTCCACTGTCTTCTCAGTAGCTAGCATGACATGTTTTATTGTATTATAGACATTATCAATTAATGGAACTGTTATTTGAGATTGTGCTTTGCTCCTTCCTGACTGGAAACATTTTTCCAGACTATGCCTTAGATGACCGCTGTCCGACACTTATGGTGAGTAGCTGCAGACTTAGTAGTTGTGATTCCAGGAGGTCTAGCTGGAAGTTATTTTCATTGTTAGTTCTTAAGTAGACTATTTGGTACCGGATTTGTCTCCGGCATTTTGATGATTCTTGGATATGGTTAAGTTAAGTTATTTCTTGTGGACTTGTACTGTGTTTAATGTTAGTTTAGTATTCGAAATCTTATCGTGCTGTGATTCTGTGGTTGAGTATGTGTTCATCTTATTTGTGTCATCCGTGCCTCCTAATGGAGATTGGATGCCTGCGTGACATTAGTTAGATAGTATCAATACCTAGACAGCGTTCTACCGCCGATGCTGCGGCGTAGGCTGGACGTACCCACGCACTCGTGCCCCTAAACCGGGTGCGGGTCGTGACATGGGAGCCTGTTAAGAAAAAGAAAAAAATGGCTATGGGAGCCCGTTAAGCTTAATAAAAGAGAACTTGTATGGTCACGGACAACTCGTGCACGAGGTATGGGATTCCTCGGATGATCGTCGGGTACCGGGATCGTACCGGCCTAGGAGGAATAGAGCTATTACAACCTTGCCATAGGAGTGCGACCGACCATGGTAGCTACATAATAGTAAGTAATTCGGGCCCTGGGGTTGTGAATCACGCTCACTCAAGAAGGCTACTTGATTATCGTATGTCCTAAATGGCTTGTAATGCCAGTGATCCATTTTATATAGATTAAGTCGGCTCGATTACGGTAATCCGCGTGCGGGTCATTGTATTGAAACAAATAATCTGAATTATCTGAGTAACCTGAGTATAACACATCTGAATAATCTGAGTATAACACATTTGAACAATCTGAGTATCACACCTGTACGATCTGAGAATAACACATCTGAGTAGTCTAAGTATATCATTCACCTAAGTTAGAAACTCGCATATGACACTTGTGTTTACTTATGTGATCCTTTGATTCATCCCATATATTTATGCTTGTTACTATGGTTTACCTTGGACATGGAAGGATGATTGGTAAGTTGGTAAGTTACGTCGTATTATCTTATGCGACACTTTATATCTATAAAACGAGTTAGGCTTATTATCGCATGCCATAAAACTGATCCTAAGGCATGTCACGTCCCAATCTCCTACAAGTTCGATTCTCCTATCTGGACGTGAGATCACTACGTCAATGCTCCCGCAGGACAATCGTTCTCATCGGGATGTGATACCATACGAGCATGGAGTAGCGTTCGCACAAGGCGATGACGTTAAACGTCATTTGTTATCATCGAAACGACCAAGTCGCAGCAAAAGCCAAGTATTGTTAAAATTAAGATCACGTCAAAGTATATGCAACGAAGATCTAAAATGGTCCAAATGAAGATGCCATGAAGGCTTACAACACTCTTTCTCTCCCTCTTGCTCTCCCTCTTGCCCACAAATGTGCTAACCGTTTCATACATCATGTCCCATATATCCAAGCTGAGCTACTATAACTGCGTCCTGAAAGATATATCCACAAACGTGGATCAGTACACAGCTGTACTGTTGAGCGGGGTAACTCACTCGCCTAAACCAACACAAAATAGATAGTGAATACAAGCAGTTATTTCAGGGTGGTCTTGCTTGTTATTTACTTAGATCAATTTCATATCCTGTCATTGCATCCATTGAAAGTAGTAAAACAGGTTAAGCATTGAGAGCATATAAACAACTATCATGCAATCTCCTATTTGCACAAGATACTAGGCCTGCAACAGGCTACTTGAATCACAAAGATAAAGCACGAAACCTATCGAACCACGCCATAATTCGAATCTCGCTATTCCATCAATGCGCACACTCTTGTCCGAGGCAAGGTGGCCGCCCACCGTCTACTCAAACGCAAAATCTCAAGCGATTCCTATCTATATGAAGGTTACTGACCAATGCATAATGGACATATATAACAAATGCGGGTATCCTTCCAGTATATTTGGTTGTAACGCCTCAACTGTAGTTTTCGCAAAAGCCTCGTACCGAAACACAAGTTCAAGTAAGCGATGTTCCATCCATCCAAAGGTTGCAATAACTCAGTTGTATGTCTCGCTATACCGTGCTCCAAGAGCGCTTCCAAATGTTTCACCCATGGCCGAACGGTCCCGGTGCCTATCCCATTCGAGGAAACCAAACTCTGAGCGCACAGGTTGTCCATATAACGATAAAAGTATGTACGACAAAGAATCGTGCCTTCTCGCCCTACCAAACGATACTCGACCCGTTCTATCTGATCCGCCATATCCATTCTCAAATTATAGTCCAAGTCACCATTCTCAATTTATCTCCACTAGGCACTATGCTGCTTCTCGACACCGTGCTCCGATTGGTGCAACACCCTTCGCTCCAAATGCTCTGTGCCACAATGCTCCAACAGTGGCGCAATGCCCTCTCCGATGCAGTTATCCAGTTTTGAACCACAACTGCACGCTTTGCTTGACAAAGAGTTCCAACTTGATACTCGTACGCAACACACGCTCTCTTAATGAAGTGTTCTCACTGGTCCAAATCGTATTGATCAACTAAAAGCCACAAGTTATATTCATCCAAACGACGCACACTCTATGAATGCCACAGTGCGGTATTTTCCATGTTCCAATCCAAGTGTCCAAGACATTATTAGTGTTCCAATTGTTAGGCATGAAGGAGTAGAGGAAGGTACAAACCCCACTCACCAAGTCTGAATCTGCTCGATACTTTACCTTGCCGATACAGCTATTTCCTTGAATCCGTGGTCCAATGCGAAGCACGATCTACTCAATTGGTATGACCGTGGACTAAGGAAGATGACATATCATCCGACCCGATCGGACTAAGAAAGACAAAATTATCGCTGAAATCCAGCAATCTCTCCATTTATCCCGAACGAACACACTGATTCTATTCGCGTCGTTCATGTAATACCCCGCTCCACGGAAAGGCAATACGCTGGAATTATAGATGGATCAGACTGGTGGGATACAAGTGGTACAAAAAATTGAGATGCTTGGTGTGATGATGCAGTTTTGCTTAACTTGGTCGGATAGGATATTTTATGGAGCGTGGTTCTGGATATGGTTATGCCCAGCTAGAAGACTGTGCATCGCATCAGATCATTCAAGCGTAGGCATATAAAGGATCGAGGCATGCCGATTTTACTTGTAGATGTGAGTGGATCTGTCCCTTCTTCTCTAATCCTTCATGCCCTAATAAAATGAATGAATGTTAGTGTTGCTTTATTGTATTCCATTTTTAAATGTTGCTCCAGTCCACATAAAGATAGTGATGCCTTATGTTCAATACTGTTGTAAACCAAGAAACGCATGAATGATAACTACTAGTATTATCAACACAAGAATGCTATAAAGTAAGTCTTACATGAAAAAGAAGTAATATTGTGCAATCTATTTTATCTACTTGTAACACTGAGAATGGAACTACGCAAGAAAGAAAGTTTGGACTGATGAGTCCCCATGAAAGAAAGTAAGATGAAAGTATGTTGGGACCTACGGGTCACCAACCCATATGAGAAATGAGAATATTGAATTCGCGAGCATGATCGAAAAATCATTTATGTATATTCTTGTATTGTGCAATTATGCTTAAGATTTTATTTGTATATACGTTGCATGGTCATGGATAACTTGTGCACAAGTAGTAAGTTTCCTCGATCTGGACCCGAGGTATCGGGTACTGCTTCGTCCTAGGGGGGAACATTGGGACGTGCTTATAGGCACGGTGTATTACGGGATTCTCAGTGGAGGCTAGTTACCTTCTTGAGAAGGTGCACTACGGACCGTGGTAAAGTCCTATATGGTAAAATAACACCAATGACCCTCATATAGTTAGGCTGTATGAGGACGAGAACAATTATGCATGCTTAATCGATCATCCACAGGAATCCTTCATAATGATTATTGTATCGATAATCCTTGTTTTACAGGGATACGACGAGTGGGTTGTTGGTAAAAATCGCTGATAAGCGATATGTAATACTTTTCTTATATTCAATTTGTACTGCTGATTCTATAACATGTTTCCATTAAGCTGCTGGATAATTGTGATTATACTGGAATAAAAGTCCAAAAATTTGACCAAAACCCCCATGTTCATGCCCAATTTGCCACCAATCCGTTAAATATTTTTAAAATCTAATTGAAAATTTTGCTTCTCAATATAAACAAGAATTTTACTGTTCTTTTAGTTTTTATTAGTTTGTTTTCTTTGTTAAATTATTCGGCCTCCAAAACGACCAAAAATATGGCATTTTAAAACTAAAATTTTGTGATATGGAATGCGCTACGCCAAACGAGACCGCCTCATCGTGTACTAATTGTACCGAAAGGCGCGTATGATATATTCTGACGTGTGGACTTTTATGAAAGTTGATTCAGACGTGTGTGCGGGTCGGAATCAACTCGTATCCGCAAAAGTTCCCGTATTGTGACTTTTGTAAACAACCACCCCACTTTGTGTACGTTCGTCAAAATTCGACAAAACTTGCACCATTGGATTCGTGGTATCATGCTGGTCCTTTGACTCACGTTTTACGCGATTCTGAGACAGTTGACAAAGCCGCTTATTCGCGGGCCCACGGTTTGACTTGAAAGGCAAATTTGTGATCGGCTCACCAGAATCCAAAATTGGACATACTGTTGAGATCGTATCGCCGTTTAGGATTTGTTTGACCTATAATTTGTCCCATTTAGAGTCCTTTATCCATGGCACATATTTTGGTGCAAAGTGGGCCACACATGGACCCCGCTTTGATCCAAAATTACCGTTTTGCCCCTGTATCCAAATTGGACGAAAGGGTAATATTTTCTAGCTATCTCGCTGATTTCGGGAATGTTTGTGATGTTTATTTCAGTATCCAAAGACGTTCATTCGGATGCCATAGTTTCTGATCCCTTATGCTTGACGTCTGGACGCTTACACTACGCAGCTTTTTTGCCAGGCAAGTGTGTTTGATAATAAATGAAAGAAATAAGACAAGGTTTATACGAAACCCGCTCTTAGGTTCATAAACAAGAAGTACAATTAATCCTATACGAGGATGTCGAGTACAAATTTTTAATCTGGGTAAATATTGCTATAGGAGTCTGATCTGCAGTCGATCACTTTGTCCCTTGGACCACACGATAATGAAGAAGTGTCGTAGAAGACAGAAAGCAGCTTCGAAGGTTGCTAAAGATAGTGGATGCTCGATGTCAAAGTCGTCGATCACTACTCTTTGCCTGAGCTCTGGATTCTTCTCTCTCAAAGACTCTTCGACTCCTTGTTCCTTGATCTTCTCTCTTGATCTTGGAATCTTTGGCCTTGGTTCTGACCTCTTTTTCCCACACTAGATTTTTTGACCTTGAAATTTGTGACCTTTTCTCCACCTTGGACCTCTGTTGATAGAGGTCTTTATTTATAGAGTTTTAGTGACAGTGATCACTCAGTCGGCGTAGAAGCCGGGTAGTGGAAAGTATAGCACCATGGCGTAGAAGCCGGGTAGTGGACAGTGATCACTCTGGATTCTTCTCTCTCAAAGTACTGCTGCGAAGATCACGGCATAAAAGCCACGTAGATAATTATCCCTCGCGTAGAAAAGGTTGGCATAGAAGCCAATAACTGTCACCATGGCGTAGAAGCCAAAGAGTTATCAAACCGGCATAGAAGCCGAGTAGGCGTAGAAGCCGAGTAGGCATAGAAGCTGAGTGGGCATAGAAGCCGAGTAGGCATAGAAGCCGAGTGGGCGTAGAAGCTAGCTGATCCTCCTCCCTTGACTGAGGCTTGAGCGAATTCTGGACCGAATAGCTTTAATACGCACTAGTGCAGATATAGCCTGAGTTGGCGTATTCCAAGGAGATAGCGTACGACGTGCTCCCATAGCTGAGCATAGCCTGATGGCGTAATGTGCAACAGTGATGATGTGGACGTCTTAGCCAAAATTATGGCTTTTGGAGATATAATCAAATATCTTGCATTAAATGCAGAGATCTGTCATCATCTTGCGCATTAAATGCAGAGACGTGTCTCGAAGATTTGCCACCATTCTGCGCATTAAATGCAGAGACGTGCCTCGAAGATTTGCTATCATTCCGTACATTAAATGTAGAGACGTGCCTCGAGGATTTGCCATCATTCTGCGCATTAAATGCAGAGACGTGCCTCGAGCTCTGTACGAAGAGCAACTTTTGATGTGACAGCCTGTTTGTCTTCTGTGGAGCGTAACAGCTCACATCTGCCTGTGTAAAACTAGGCAGCATATTCCCTTGTGTGCGTAAAAGTAGTATACGCCAAGAAAATGGCACTAAACGACGGTATGGGTCGCTGTGCCGCGCCATCATTATAGCCGTCGTCTGGGTAGTCGTGCAGTACTCTTTGTCAGGAGTCAGACGTCAGGTTCACTACATTATTTGACAGGTTCATTTTGAGGAATACGAAGCGTTCCTTGTATACTTCAATGCTGCATTAAAAGCGGATGAGTTTTACGCCATAAAGGCAATGTAGCATCATTTTTACGCTGAAGCAGCCTGGACATACTACATTACGCGGATAGTCCTTGAGCTTATATTTTACGCTGTACTTAGCGGAAAAGCTCTGTTGTATGCTGATGGCTCTGAAGTTATCTTTTTACGCTGCCCAGCACCAACATGCTGCGTATAGCTATCCAGCGTATTTTTTATGATTCTACAAGACCTCCTTCAAAGTTTTCAAATTCCTCGTAATTTGAAATGCTTTGAATGAAGCATGAAACAGTCAAGTCTGACTCGTTCTTTAAGGCTGATTTCTTGGCGGATTCTTGGGGATTCGTTGGGATTCGGTGGGTTCTCTCTTGCCTATATAAAGGCTGAGGAGTTAACCTGTTCTTCCCACATTTCCTTCACCACACAGAGATGATCGCCGGAGTTTGTCGGGTCGACTTGAGGAAGAAGAAGACCATGTTCTTCCAGCATGTAAGAAGCCAAAAAAGAAGGCGTCTTCGAGCAAATGTCCTCTGCAACGATGGATCATGGAAGGATATCATAGCTTCCTTTGCTCGGGATAATCAGCAACTTTGTATGGCGGTTCTTCCAGGAGAAAGGAAGGGTCATGTTAGACCACACAGCTTGTAATCTATATTTTCTCCTGTTACTTTCGTGGACCAGAGCAGAAACTAGCTCTGTCCTCGAGTATTGAGTTGGGTTAAATACCTCAACTCAATCTGTCATGGCGTATGGAGGATGGGCTCTGAATAATTCAGGCAGGCCCAGTTTTGTATCCTCCCGCCATTAATCATTTTTTTGTTAATCGGTCGCGAAAATCGACTAACTGCTGAAGAAGATGGAAGAAGATCTCCACCAATACGAGAACCTGGTAGAACAGATTCTGGGGGTGGCCTTCCGATGACGATGAGGAAATCCTTTGTAGACGGGATTTCCCTCATATGTAATCATGAAAATGAAGAAAAAACCCTTTGTAGACTGGATTTCCCTCATATGTAATCATGATTTTAATAAAATTGTCTTCTTTTGTGCATATGATTATCTTGTCATATATTTTGCTGTGAAGTCTGAATATGTATAGCTTCAACACGTCTGGTAACTTTACGCTGACTCTAATAGAAAGAGTGCTAGGTCCCATCCTATCTTTTACGCATAACTAAGGATGCGCAGAAAGCCGCTTTAGCATTTAAGTCGAGTATTCAAACTGTCCTGCTGTTATGAATGGGAAGCTGCGTAGAATTCTGAACCGTCACTTCTGATAAGAAGAATTTTCGTTCAGACTATCATCTTCAAGAATAATTTCCCAAAAATCCCTTGAAATAGGGCAAAAAACGGCTGTCAAACTGAGTCACCATCTTGAACTGTAGATGAAATATTCAGACTGAATTCTGGATAAACTTCCAATCGACCCAAGGAGAAGAGTCACTTTCAATGTTGAACTCTGTATGATTTGGGTACTTGGGATATTTTGGGGCCAAGAAGGAGTATCCTCTGCGTGAACCCTTGCAATTGACCGCCTTGAGAATTGTTCAGATATACGCATATTCTGGCCTGCGTATTCTCAGATATGCGGAAAGTCATAGATCTGTAATGTGGATGAGCATAAAATCATAAGTTCGTAGCCTCTCGAGCGTAAAAGCTGCTGAGCATGAGAGCATCCGAGCATAAAAACTATAGATTTGTAGCCTTTGAAAAGAAAATCTTCCGAGCGTGAAGTTGTGGATCTGTTGCCTCTGAGCGTAAAAGTTGCCGAGCGCGAAATCATAGATTTGTAGCTTCTGAGCGTGAAGTCGTAGGTTCGTAGCCTCTCGAGCGTAAAAGCTACCGAGCATAAAAGCATCCGGGCGTAAAACCATAGACTTATAGCATCTGAGCGTAAAATCGTAGATTTATAGCTGTCGAGCGTAGAAAGCTCCTTAGCGTAAAACCACGAATCTGCTTTGCACAAAAACTTTTCGAATTCGCTGACTGTCCGCATTCCTTGAGTAATAGGCTGACGTAGTCCCCAATCATAACCAAATATTAAATATCGAATTTGGTTCGGGATTCGAGGAGTCCATCCGAACCCTATATATACCCCAAGGCTTTCAGGGAAAAACTTTTCATCTGTCTTTTGCAAAAGAAAGCCTTCGACTCTACGAGTTCTCTCCTTCGTTTCCTCTCGAGCATTCAGAGTTTTTAGCAATGGCCCCGAAACAAATCCCCTCCTCTAAGGGAAAGAAGGTTGACTCTTCTTCTCGCTCTTCTGCCCAAGCGAGAGAGACTTCCGTCGGGCAAGGCGAGCTTCATTCTGAACGAAGTGTCCCGCCGACGAGTAGTGCACCCGGAGTTAAAGGTAGAGTTTTTGGGACGAAAAGAACGACAAAAATCCTTCGCACACGTTGTACGTGAATGCGTTAGGTCGTCTTCTGTGCTGATAGCCTCTTCGAGGAAGATGATGCACAGAGATGTTTCATCTTTTACGCCCACATTTCTAATGTGTCAGCGTAAAAACTCCATATTTTCGCAATCGGGCGTAAAAGTTTTGACTGTCGAAACTTGGCCTATACTATAAATTTTGAGTTTTACGCTTCTGGATAAAAATTTTGGCGTAATAACTCAAACTTTGGCAGTCTGGCGTAAAATACAGACTGTCAGATTTTTTGTGTATACTGCCAGTCTTGAATTTTACGCCTTGAAATAAGATTCCAGCGCAAAAGATCAAGTTTTTACAGTCTTGGCGTAAAGCACAGACTGTTGACTTTTGGCATATGCTGCAAGATTGTAATATCTAGTATAGAAACTGACGTGTCTTTCTTGCTCTTTGTTGTTAACTTGCATATGTCTCCATTGGCTGAGGTGATGGGTTCTGCTGCGGGGATGCTGCATTCCAACTACCTGGAGGATTTGTCCCACGTGACATTTCCTATCTCCGGACCCCAGTATCCTGAAGGAAGGAGAATCCTGATATCGGCTCAGGGCGAACGAACATTGTTGAACATGATCAACGGAGAGCCCCTGACGTACATAAACGGGGACCAATATATAAAGCCGACTTTTCTCTTCGGGGACATGATTGACAAGCAGTCCCAGATGAAGCCCAAGAAAGAACTCTGGGTTTTTCCTGCCGGGGGCTTGGTCCTGTATCTGCCCAATATGCTGAGAGACTACCCCATCTCGGCATTCTTCCGTGCTACACATCCCAGGAGGATGTCGTGGACGCTGACTCCCGATCTTCACGGCCGGACGGGGAAGATATTTTACCAGAAAGGATCTGGCCAAGGGTTATTTGTCAGCCGCCCTTCCGGCTCTGTGATGCCGTTCAGGGGATTGTACCCGGGCAGTGTCCCGAGTGAAGACAGTTTACTGCTCTAGTCGGTCCAATTACCGACTTCCTGCAATGATTTCATGGGGCATGGAGGAGTATACCCCAAGGCTAATCCTCGGACAAGTGGGTGGATCACCCCTATAAATCTTCGATGGGCTCGCTTAGATGACTGGGCCCTGAAGCATTTTCAGACCGAGTTGGAGAGCATTGGTCTGTACGCAGCTGTGAGTGCCACCAGTGTTGGGTTACCTCTCAACCCTAGCATGTTCTTGGCTCTGATGGAGCGATATATCTCGCTCACCGGGACTTTCGCCACTCCACTGGGGGAGTTGGGATTGGCCCTCCACGAGATGGCAGTGATTTCGAGACTGCCAATGGGGGATACTCCTTATGAAGAGTATGTTCCCACGAACTGGGAGCTGGGGGATTCAGACCCTCGGGTAGTGGCAGTGTACCAGTAGCTGATGTGCCACTACCTTGCTTGCACCGCCTTTTATAATGAGCCTTCAGATTTGGCTCATACCAATAAATGGGCATCCTACCTCTTCTTTCACCGGGCCAGGGCTGCTAAGCCAGAGAAAGTCTTGGATAGCAAGGATCAGCCTCTGAGCTTTCTGAGCGTGCTTAGTGCTCAGGTAGTCGACGATCTTATGGAAGACGCTGGGGCTCCAGACCAGATTCTCGACGAAGGGATAGGGAAATATCCTGCAGGCACTAAGGCCTACAGTTATTTGAGGCATTGCCGCAGGCCTTTGTCCAAGGAAGCTCAACTGCTTGGCTTCCTCTCTATATGGATGTGCCGACTGGTGGTACCTGATATTGCATCCGCGAACCGCATTCATCGCAACACGCTATGGCCTACAGTGCGTCTGGTGTTCGGGGCAAGACTGGGCTTGCTCCCTGCCATGGTGTGCCGCATACAAGCTGGCATGAGGGCCATTACTGATAGGCTGCTTGTCGATGAAACTCGGCGTGATAGCTTTCCCAGGGTAGAATTACCATACCTGTATTTGATGGGATGGTTAATTCTCCATAACCCCAGGGTGATGTCTCCCGGCCTTGGCAGTAGTTCGGGGGGTAATTTTTTGCTGAATTACAAGAATTCCTCCTAGAACGTGACCATAGTTTTAGACTGTCGGCGGGCTCTGAATTTCAGTCACATCTGGAAGCTCTTCTGCATTGTCCCTTCTGTACATCTCAATCAACAGGGGATCAGACTTCAGGATATAGGCGACGGGAAGACCGTTCTTTCTCCTGAGGCTTTTAATTGGTTGGTCTACATTAGACCTTCCCATTTACTGTACAGAAGTGAAGACCATTGCTTCTTGGAGCCCTACCTGCCTAGTCGGTTTGCCAGGCAGTTTGGGTATGACCAATTGTATATGGGCAATGCCGTTACCAGCTTCAGGTCCAGGGGCGGACTCATTGATGGAGCGAGAGGATGGTGATACTTCATCATGGGTTGCACTGAAGCAATTTTTACCGTGCCCATCATTTCACTCTCCACGGAGCTGCGCATCCTCCACTCGTATGCCCAGTTTTATGTGGCAACCAACACCTTCCATCGCGATTTTGATATGCGTGGAAGTTTTAGGATGCCCTCCTCCAAGTTCGCGGGAAGAGACGAAGTCTCCTCGGTCTCCTCTGACGAGGGTGAAGATTCCGTCAACCCAGATGAGCCTCTGTTGGCGGTACCGAGGAGTAAAATACCTCCGCCTGCAGGGGCTTTGGTCATTTCTGGTAAGCGAAGGGCTCCTGTTCCGAATGAGACTTCCTCTCGCAAGAAGAAGAAGAAGATGGTTACTCGTCCTCTCAGGATTCCCGGTTATGAGGCTCCTGGAAGTGATCCTGCTGCTTCCCCTGTCGGGGACGATTCTTTGATTGGAGGTTCCTCGTCTTTTAGATAGGGAACCTCCACAGTTCCGGCTGGCGGTGCCGAAGAATTCCTGCTTGAGGCTGCTGTCACTGCTACCGCTTCAGGTAATGGTACGAGATCGCCTTCGGGGCCGAGCCGAATGAGGATATCTTTATCCAGATCAGCATCGAGAGAAACCCCTGCCGTGTCTGTAGGTGCACCCAGCGAGATTCCACCTGGTGAACCTCGATTGGATCTGGGTGAAGTTTCAGAAGAATACCTGTCGATGTCAGTTAGCACACCCCCTTCTCCAGGTATGACAGCTCGCTTAACATCATTAAGAAATGATTTAGCTGTACTGGCCGCAGACGCGACATATATACCATCGGCCATGGGTAAATGTCGTCCTTACGCCTCTTTTTCAGAAAAATTAACGTCATTTTGATATTAACTTTCTTTTGTCTTCTTTTCAGGGGAAGACATCTACGGGGAGGGCAGTGTTGACGCATCTTTTGGCCCTGTGTCAGCTCCTGGTGATGACATGGAGGTGCCCGACTTCGAAGAGAAAACATTTTCGGGTGCCGGCTTGCCCAAAGTGGTTCCGATATCTCAAGAGGAGGAGCCTGTCATTGCGACATTGCCTCCTTTGAGTACGCCGGTCACTTCGTCCGTTGTTGGCGCATCTTCTTTTGTTGCACCATCTGTTGAGGCGATGGCTGTGGCAACATCGTCTGCGGTCGTTCCTGGAGGGAGGTTCGCCAATATTGCAGCCACTCCCAGCGTTCATTCGGATCTAGTCATGCTGACTGAGCAGTATACTAGTATCTTCTACACCACTATGAAAACGTTGATATCAATGGTGTTGGAGAAGAATCTAAGCTTCGAGGCGCTGAGGAGGTCCTTTCAGTTTGCGATTATGTCGATCAGAGAATTCAACGACACTGGGATAGCTGACACACTGGAGGAGATAGTTAATGGTTTGGAGCAACCCATTAACGAATATCTGCGGCTATCTCGAGGCAGCATTGAAGACCTTGTCCAGGCTGAATATGACTCCTTGACTGCGCAGCTTGCTGAACAGATGGAAGGCCTAAATAAATCCATCCAGACACATCAGCAGAAGATGGATGAAGAAAAAGCTGTCTTGGAGGAGGTCATTCCTCTTCAAACGAAGTGCCAGGCTGAGCATGAAGGGAATGTAGCGAGGGTCCGCAGACTGGAAGCAAAACTCGCTCAGGCAAAGGAGTGGGCTTCTCAGTCATCGGAAGCTCTAGATATGGTGAATGGTCGACTGGGCCTAGCTCAACAGAACTTGGCGCGTGCAGGAGTCGTCTGTGCTGGTTTTGTTCGGGCTAGATCCGAACTGTCCCTCCTGAGCAATGACGAGGCACGGCTGGAACGGGCCCGCGCTATTATTTTAAGCTCCAGGACTGAGAAGATGGTCGCACTGGCGCAGCAGATTTGCGACCTGACCGCTCCCCCCAAATGATGTACTTTTTTTTTGCTTTTAAATGTACTTTTGCTCTTTCTGGTCATAATAAAGAGGTTTTCATTTGACTTTGTGGACCCATCATTTTGGAATATAAATGACAGGTTTGGGTGAAAGTAATATCAGAGGTAATATGGACGTGATATACTCTCGGTAAGCTTCAGCAGGACATATCTATTCAGAGGTTATATGGACGTGATAGAATATGCTCCGACTAAAATTTGTACACAAAACACTATCAGAGGTAATATGGACGTGATAGGTCTTGAAGTTCCAAATTAGTTAAACATATCTATTCAAAGGTTATATGGACATGATAGAATACGATCCAACTAGTTTCGTTTTGGAAGTAGTATTGTCAGAATGAGATCTTCACCATACTCCATTTGAGCAAAAGAGGTTAAGCGTAGTACCTTTTCAGGAATTTGCCATTGATAGGAGCCATCAACAAGTCTCCATTAGGCTTGGCTAACCTGTAAGCGCCGTTTGAGAACGTCGTCTCGTTCACATAAGGGCCTTCCCATTTGGGCTGGAATTTACCCTTACTCCTATGAGTAATAATCATTGGCCTTCTCACAGCTAAAACTAGCTTGCCAACTTTGAATACTCTTTCCTTTACTTTTTGATTAAAAGATCTAGAAATGCGCGCCTGGTAGAACGCGATGCGCTGTTGAGCCTGAAGGCGTTTCTCGTCTAATCCTTCTAGCTCTTGAAGCCTTAGCAGGTCATTCTTTTCTTGAGTCAACTCATTAGCCACTGCTATCCTGAGTGACGGAATTTGGACTTCGATGGGGAGAACTGCTTCGCTCCCGTAAACCAATGAGAATGGGGTGCAACCTGTCGGTGCTCGTACCGTTGTGCGGTATGCCCAGAGACATTCTCACAGCTTCTCATTCCAATCCCTCTTGTTCGAAGAGACGAACTTTTTCAAGAGCTTGATAATGATTTTTTTGAAAGCTTCCGCCAAACCATTAGCAGCAAGATTATATGCCGTAGAGGCCACATTTTGTATCCGATTTTTATCGCAAAATTGATAAAATGCTTGGCTGTTGAATTGAGGCCCATTGTCATGAATTATCCTTCGGGGTATCCCAAAGCGATAAATGACATGATGCTTCATGAAGCTGATCACATTAGATGACTTTACCTCAGCAAGAGGGATCGCCTCTGCCCATTTGGAGAAATAATCCGTAATGGCCAGTATGAACCGGTGACTTCTGGAAGAAGACGGGTGAATAAGACCAATGATATCCATACCCCATGCTTCGAAAGGCCAGGATGCAACCGTAGAATATAGATGTTCAGAAGGTTGATGTATAAAGTCTGCATGAACCAGACAGGCTTTGTATTATTTTGCATACCTTATTGCATCTGTGATCATAGTAGGCCAGTAATAGCCCATCCTCCTGATATGATCCTGTAGCTTAGGACCGGGTTGATGCGCTCCGCATATGCCGTTGTGAGCTTCGCGGATAATCCGCTGTGCTTCATCACTAGAGAGACATCATAATAATAGTCCATCATAAGTCCGACGAGATAGACATTATGAAGACGCATCGAAATAGAAGCGTAATGATCGTCTTTTGACGGATACTACTTCTTTAGGGTCTTCCGGCAATATTCCGTATGCTACAAAATCTATAAAGGGACTTCTCCAGTCTCTCTTTGGAAGATCTGTGTTCACATCGTAGCTGCGTTCTATGTGAAAGTTATTTTTCACACAGAATAAATCTCTGTTAAGAAGGATCACCGAATTTTGCCTTCTTATAGGAGTAGCTAAATATGCAGCTAGACTGGCTAGGGCATCAGCTTCCAGATTCTGAGATCGAGGCACATGTTCTAGGAAGAACCCTTTGAAGGTCATGGCTATCTCGACCGTTGCTCGCTGATAGGGGATGAGGTTTGGATTCCGGACTTCGTATATTCCTCTGACTTGATTGACGATCAGCAGAGAATCACCGAAAGCTTCCAGAGATTCGACGCCCAATTCTTTAGCGACTTGGAGCCCGATTAGTATAGCGTTATACTCCGCCACATTATTGGAACAGGGCTCGCTAAGAGAATATGCTCGATAGATGACGAGTTTATCAGGAGTAACCAGGACAACTCCTACTCCTGAAACCACGTTTCCTCTGGGACCAGTCCTGGAGGCACCATCGAAGAATAGTTGCCATGCACCACTTTCCATTGCAGAATTACATTCTTCAACTTCGTCGGGAATGTCCTCGTATAGTTTGGAGGCCTCCGGGATCGGATGAGCAGCTAGAAAATCAGCCAATGCTTGGCCTTTGATGGACTTCTGAGGGACGTACACCATGTCATATGGTGTTAATAACATCGCCCAAGTCGTGAGTCAGGAATTAAGAACACTTGACTTGTTCATCAGTACCCGAAAAGGATTGATCCTGGAGATGATATAAATGGTCTGGCCCATGACATAGTATCGCATTTTCTGAATAGCGAACATCAGAGCCAAGCACTCTTTTTCTACTGGGCTGTACCGGTGTTCAGCTTCGACCATGATCCTACTGAGATAGTAGATAGCCTGTTCATGACCCACATCGTTCTTTTATGCGAGAAGAGCTCCCAAAGAATTATTCATCGCTCGAACGTACAGCAAGAATGGTCTTCCTATGACGGGAGGCACCAGAACTGGCGGATTAGTGAGGTAGCGTTTGATATCATTAAACGCTTGCTGACAGGCTTTGTCCCACACGAAGCATACACCTTTCTTCATGAGATGAGAAAAATGCTGACATCTCCCAGAGAGGTTGGATATGAATCTCCGGATATAAGCCAGACGACCTTGAAATCCCTAGAGTTCCCTCAGATTACGGGGCGGTCGCATTTCTAAGATGGCCTTCACTTTATCAGGGTCCACTTGAATGCCTTTAGCGGTAATGTCAAATCCCAGGAATTTGCCACTAGATACACCCAGAAAGGACTTTGTAGGATTTATTTTGAGTTGATGTTGGCGCATCAACTCAAATACTGTCTTCAAGTCTTGGATGTGATTATCCTTGAGGCGGCTTTTGACAGCTACATCGTCCATGTAACATTCTACTATTTTGCGTAAATGCTCATGGAATATGTTACTCATAGCCCGTTGGTACGTAGCCCCGGCATTCTTCAATCCGAAGGGCATGACCGTATAACAATATACCCCCAATGGTGTCCGAAAGGCAGTATGCTTCTCGTCTTCAGGATGCATCTTGTTGTATCCTATAAATTAGTCCATAAAAGACATACATTCAAAACTGCATGTATTGTCAATCATGACATCTGTGATGGGAAGAGGAAACTCATCCTTGGGACAGGCTGCATTCAGATCTCGGTAATCGATGCAGACATTTACTTTCCTATTTTTTTCATGACCGGGACAACATTGGCGACCCAGTCGGGATGTTGTTCTTCCCGGATGAAACCGCAAGCTATCAACTTCTTGATTTCAGCTTCAATGGTGTCCATCATATCCGGGCGGAACCGGCGTTGGTGCTGCTTCACAGGCTTCGAATCGGACAATATATTGAGTTTGTGAGTAGCCACCTTTGGATCAAGACCTGGCATGTTCTCATAATTTCACGCAAAGACGTCGATATATTCTTTTATCAGCTGGATAACTTCTTCCCTTTCTTCTTCGGAAAGATTGTTACTGATAAATATCGGCTTTGGCGAAAGTTTATCCCCAACGTCAATCTGGATAACTTTATCTTCAGTGGGAGGTTCTCTCTGCTCGAAGCAGAATTTCTATTGTGTATCCATTTGTTGAGCCCAAGCGTCATTCTCAAACAGTTCAGATTCTTGTTCGTCTGCTTCGAAGGAATCCGTCAGTACCATATTTACTGATAATGTCCGTTCGAGAGCATGAGATGAGTCGGAGGGCGCTGAGCCATTTTGAGAAAAGAAAAAGATATCCTCGTTTGACTCAGGAGTTGCAAGGGAGGTGGTATACCCTAACCCGAAACGAGTTCATTAACAGTAGGGATCGCCGTGCAGAGGCATTCGTCTGCATTTCCCGTAGTTGAGACCTGCTTCCAGCTTCAAGTCATAACCCATACTTTGCATGATCTTCAAAGCTTGCGGGCTGTATCTGTGAACTTACATTTTACCAGCATCGTCATCGAAAGAATCTTCTTGTACAGTCGGTTCATTGCACATGTGGCCGAAGACTATTGAACGCTGACCGCTGAAGGCAGGCGGGACAATAAAGATAGAATCCTCATGTGGTCCATATGTCGTGATGACATTGGATGATGATGCTACTTCCCACACATACGGATGATAGGAATCTATAGCTTCCAAGAATTTTTGTGCTATAGGTTCTATATCGTCATGGGGAGAGGATTCCTGATTCAAAATTTGAGCGTCAATATACTAGAAAAGAGGATCTTTATTGTCATCCGAAATCGCGTTCCTGGTTGTATTTACATCAATCGTCTGCCTGTTGTGCCGAAGGTTGATGACCAAGGGTGGAGGCTTCTGGTTCAAAGTGATCACTAGAGGATCACCTCCTCTTCCTGACCTGGTTTTGTTCAGGTAGATAGCCATAGGCTCCATGGATTTTGGACGAGTAGTTCGCCCTTTCACCTTGATTGACAGAGGTTGCTCGGCAGAGGGTTCTTCTGGCTCCCGGTGGGATTCCTTCTCTGCTTCGCCTTACACCTCTTCCATGTAGTCTTGAGAGTACGACACGATATCAGAGTAATAGGATTCTACTCCTTTAAACGGGTTCAAGTCAGCAAACTCCGTTTGTACTGTTCCTTGGGCATCTACATATTTAAAGCATTGATGTAGAGTTGAAGGAACGATGTTGTGGTCGTGGATCCAAGGTCTACCCAGCAGAATATTGTAGGACACCTCTGAATCAATGACATAACATGTAGCCACTGATCTGAGGTCGCCAATCTGGATCCTCATGCGAATTTTCCCCAACGGCTTACTTTTTCTGGCGTTGAAACCCACGATTGTAGTGGTGGTATAAGCCAATTCGCTGGTAGGAATCCTCAGCGGTCTGAGCAGACTATGAGGAATGATGCTGATTGATGATCCCGGATATATGTGAATTCGGTCGACCTCCATGGAACCGACGTACCCGGTGTAATAGAGGGGTCTGTCATGCCTGTTATGCTTTAACAGCATGTCATCTTGAGTGAAAGTGATATTCGGGACCACCTCTATCACACTGTGGCATTGAGGACATGCCACGGGTTCTTCGTCAGGGGACTTGAGCTGGGTCAAGTATGCATCCGCCTGCATTAATGCTTCACTCAGGGCTTGACGAGTGTCTTGAGAGAGCCTGAGTAATTCAAAGATGGATAACCTGGCTGGTGTATTAGCCAGTTGGGCTAGGATGTCAAAGTTGTATGGCTTCTGTAAACCTTTGTTTTGAATGTTTTTTAAAGGTTTATCGAAACACACTTCTTTTTGCTTCCCTTTGTCCGCCGAAGTTATTCTCGAAGGACCAGCCTCTGGTCTGGCGGGTTCTGGTTCTGAAGGCTTGGTAGCTGAAGCGTCTGCTGGTGCATCTTCCTGACTTGCTCCATAGTCTTTGAGGTAAGCTTTCCCT
Source organism: Iris macrosiphon (assembly GCA_036927795.1). Lineage (NCBI taxonomy): Eukaryota > Viridiplantae > Streptophyta > Magnoliopsida > Asparagales > Iridaceae > Iris > Iris macrosiphon. The sequence continues at coordinate 46,323,089 of JAYESA010000020.1, read as the reverse complement.
AAACGGGTTCCAGTAGCCAAGACCTCGTCTTCTGATGCCGAGTGTACCGTAACCGTGTAACATGGTTTACGCTTCGAGTTCTTTTTAGACTTAGCCTTAGCAGCTTGAGTCTCTGTCACGCCCCAGTCCCAAAATACGTAGGACTAGGAACACGTAAGCATGCCAGCCGCATGGATATGGCAACTCCAATATATGGAAACCAAATCCATACGTACGTTGTAATATGAATATAAAATCCACAAGTGGTATAAATATATATCACAAGTCACAGGGTACAATCTAAATCCCATCCACAGAAAATCAATATAAATAAATAACCAGCATCTATATAACTAGATCTTAACATAAGTATCTAAGGATGATAGTTGGATGGAAATAAATCCACTACCAACTCGAATGTAAGAGCAAATACAAAGTAAGTACAACACAACAACACCATATAAGAATACCAGCTAGCAATCACGGGCTCGAAGAGAGGACATCCACGAAACATATATAACCATCCAAATCTGTGCTCCTGCAAATACTCAAGAACAGATACACCTGGCAGAGGACCAGGTCCTCAGAGGGACGTAACAAGATACAGAAAAGCGAGCCAACTTGAATACAGTAAACATGCATATTATTTGAAAATAAATAAGTACGCTGTATAAGACATCTATATGAATGCAAATAAGGATAACTTTTTTTGACGTATGGGCAAGGGTAGGCTACTCGATCTAATCCTCACAACTCACACACCCGTCTAGAACATCATCAGCCGACATATCGCGGGGGTAGCGACCCTCGTGACTCCATCAATCGACATACCGCGGGGGTAGCGACCATCGGACACGACCACCATAGTGCGTGCTAGTGACTATGGTGTTACCAGAGTGGTTAAAGCCCATACGCCTAATGATTGTCCTCTATGATACTAAGTGTCAAGTGTGTGTCAACATATCTAACATATAGTAATGACTGAAAGGAACTACACATGCAATAAATAAATAGAACTGAAATAAATATACAGAAATATACTAAGCAATATAAAATACTGTAAGCAATTTGGCAAGGTATCTTGCCTGGTCTGAAAAGGATGAAGTCCCAACTCAAGGCGTCGTCCGATCTACCCGTCAAATAAATTAAACAAGTTAGGTTACAAAAGTGGGTAAATAGGTTCCTCCATTTAATCTATTTTAATTCTGAATAAATAACCTAAAATAGTATTTTAATCTTATTATAATCTAATTTTATTGTTAAACCCTAATTTTGTCCAAAGAACTGAATTTTATTAACTCGAGACTCATGGCACGCAAATCGAGGCGATCTGTTAACCGAAAAATCAACCGACACAAACTCAACTTTCATGCAAGATTTCCTGTAGATTTCAGCGTCAAAAACATGCTGGAATTTACGGCTCGTCCGAATTTAAATTCGTTTGGGAATTATGGCACATACAAATTTTGTATTGTGCACCGATGGTTAAATTCTATCCTAGAAGTTCTACAAAATTAACAGTATTTAAATACTTCGAAATAAATTTTGGAAAAATATATGTCGATGATCTCGACATTAGCTTTCCGAAACTTTAAACGGTTCATGATTCTGATTTCGGGTTCTCCCGAAATTACGAAAACATCGAAACACGTCTATTTTCGGACATGCTGTGCTCTACGAATTTTTCAGAATTTAATACTAATAATTTCGAAAAACAATTTATATAATCAGAAAGCTAACCTCAATATCTTTCTAATGCAAGAAAGTAGGCCTCGTTTGGAGTCCGGAGCTATGCGCAATGGCTTCTGGAAGATGAAGGAACCCTAGATGGCAATTCTCCAAAATCTCTCTCTAAGGATAATTAGGGTTATCATATTATATATATAGAGATGTACCTGCGGCTGAATGGATATCTATAGGCTGACACATGTCAGAATCTGATTGGATGGTTTTATTTATATTATTTATTTTTGATTTGCCTTTATCAAAACATTATTTAAGTTGTTTTAAATCTAAATAACTCCAAATAAATATTAAAAATAATCATAAAAATCTGGAAAAATTATAAAAAATATATTTTGAATCCAGAAACCCTAGAAAAATACTTGGGATAATTTTATTTTTATTGGTTTTCTACTATAATTAGGAGAAGCTCTAAACATTAGTTTTACCCATATAACTAAAAATAAATACTAAAATTATTCCAAAAATTCTGAAATAATTCCAGAAAATATATAATAATATTATAAACCCTAAAAAATAATGTGGGTCCATTCTATATTCCTAGGATTGCACAATAAATTCTACAAGTCCTAAAAATTAGTTATTAGCCTAATTACTCCCAATAAATATTAAAAATACTCAGAAAATTCCCAAAGTCCTTGAAAATTAGTTATCTTCTATACTCTATTCCTAGGTGCAGGCTTGTTCGGTACAACAACGTAACCGAGACAATATGCACTCGACCTGCATGGGCCACCACAAAAATATGTCACGTCCCAGTCCCAAAATACGTAGGACTAGGAACACGTAAGCATGCCAGCCGCATGGATATGGCAACTCCAATATATGGAAACCAAATCCATACGCACGCTGTAATATGAATATAAAATCCACAAGTGGTATAAACATATGTCACAAGTCACAGGGTACAATCTAAATCCCATCCACAGAAAATCAATATAAATGAATAACCAGCATCTATATAACTAGATCTCAACATAAGTATCTAAGGATGATAGTTGGATGGAAATAAATCTACTACCAACTCGAATGCAAGAGCAAATACAAAATAAGTACAACACAACAACACCATATAAGAATACCAGCTAGCAATCACGGGCTCGAAGAGAGGACATCCACGAAACATATATAACCATCCAAATCTGCGCTCCTGCAAATACTCAAGAACAGATACATCTGGCAGAGGACCAGGTCCTCAGAGGGACGTAACAAGATACAGAAAAGCGAGCCAACTTGAATACAGTAAACATGCATATTATTTGAAAATAAATAAGTACGCTGTATAAGACATCTATATGAATGCAAATGAGGATAACTTTTTTTGACGTATGGGCAAGGGTAGGCTACTCGATCTAATCCTCACAACTCACACACCCGTCTAGAACATCATCAGCCGACATATCGCGGGGGTAGCGACCCTCGTGACTCCATCAATCGACATACCGCGGGGGTAGCGACCATCGGACACGACCACCATAGTGCGTGCTAGTGACTATGGTGTTACCAGAGTGGTTAAAGCCCATACGCCTAATGATTGTCCTCTATGATACTAAGTGTCAAGTGTGTGTCAACATATCTAACATATAGTAATGACTGAAAGGAACTACACATGCAATAAATAAATAGAACTGAAATAAATATACAGAAATATACTAAGCAATATAAAATACTGTAAGCAATTTGGCAAGGTATCTTGCCTGGTCTGAAAAGGATGAAGTCCCAACTCAAGGCGTCGTCCGATCTACCCGTCAAATAAATTAAACAAGTTAGGTTACAAAAGTGGGTAAATAGGTTCCTCCATTTAATCTATTTTAATTCTGAATAAATAACCTAAAATAGTATTTTAATCTTATTATAATCTAATTTTATTGTTAAACCCTAATTTTGTCCAAAGAACTGAATTTTATTAACTCGAGACTCATGGCACGCAAATCGAGGCGATCTGTTAACCGAAAAATCAACCGACACAAACTCAACTTTCATGCAAGATTTCCTGTAGATTTCAGCGTCAAAAACATGCTGGAATTTACGGCTCGTCCGAATTTAAATTCGTTTGGGAATTATGGCACATACAAATTTTGTATTGTGCACCGATAGTTAAATTCTATCCTAGAAGTTCTACAAAATTAACAGTATTTAAATACTTCGAAATAAATTTTGGAAAAATATATGTCGATGATCTCGACATTAGCTTTCCGAAACTTTAAACGGTTCATGATTCTGATTTCGGGTTCTCCCGAAATTACGAAAACATCGAAACACGTCTATTTTCGGACATGCTGTGCTCTACGAATTTTTCAGAATTTAATACTAATAATTTCGAAAAACAATTTATATAATCAGAAAGCTAACCTCAATATCTTTCTAATGCAAGAAAGTAGGCCTCATTTGGAGTCCGAAGCTATGCGCAATGGCTTCTGGAAGATGAAGGAACCCTAGATGGCAATTCTCCAAAATCTCTCTCTAAGGATAATTAGGGTTATCATATTATATATATAGAGATGTATCTGCGGCTGAATGGATATCTATAGGCTGACACGTGTCAGAATTTGATTGGATGATTTTATTTATATTATTTATTTTTGAGCCTTTATCAAAATATTATTTAAGTCGTTTTAAATCTAAATAACTCCAAATAAATATTAAAAATAATCATAAAAATCTGGAAAAATTACAAAAAAAATATTTTGAATCCAGAAACCCTAGAAAAATACTTGGGATAATTTTATTTTCATTGGTTTTCTACTATAATTAGGAGAAGCTCTAAACATTAGTTTTACCCATATAACTAAAAATAAATACTAAAATTATTCCAAAAATTCTAGAAAATATATGTGATTATTTATAACCTAAAATAAAATTTTGAGATATTTTTAGTTAAGTTTAAATATAAAATAAATTCTTCAAAGTCCTAAAAAATTAGTGTTACTAGTTTTTAATTAGCTAAAAATTATGGGAAAATCCCAATAATCTAAAATAGCCTAAAAATAATTCTAAATAAATATTTATATAAGTAAATATACTAAAAGAATTATTTTCTAATTAACTAAGAGAATACTCTAAATAAATTCAACATCTATAATAAATATAATAATATAAAATATACACAAAATACCTATTTTGGATGATAGAGTTTACAGTCTCTTTCTCGATCTCCGACACCAGATCTGGATGAACCCATATGATCTCACCCCGCTGGGTAGTTAGAGGTAGCAGGTCATGATTTTGACCCCTAGCTGGAGGGATATTAACGATGTTCATCGTTGTCCTGGAAATAAGTGTAACACCGTTCGGGACTTCTTGGGGAGGCAGATTGCCAAATTGTAGATAGATCATGTTGGCTGTGGCCGTCTTCTCGCTGTTGCACAGAGTGATGGCCTTAGCATCGATCAGCTCCTGGATCTTCCTCTTCAGTACATAACACGCCTTTGTAGGGTGGTGTATGTATCTATGGAAGATGCAGTACTTGGGGTTATTAGTACTGCCGACTTCATTAGGCCGCTTCTCCTCAGGAAGGGTAATCTTGCCGCTTTTGACGAGACACTCGAATATGCTCGGAATATCGTCGTCGTCGAAAGAGTATACTTTAATGGGCCTGAAAGTCCCAGGTTTCGTTTGTGTGGTTGCCGCAGTCTTTTGCCTAGACGTATTGATTGCCAGAGCTTCTTTTCCTTTGGAACCACGAGGATGGTCGCTGTTGGGGGATGACCTCTTGCCTCTATCGGAGGCAGAGATCATGATACCATTATCACGTGCCTTTCGACTGTTGTCCTCGGCGGCTATCGCTGAGATGATGAACGAGGGCCAATCATGGAACTGATATGGTCCTGTGAACACCGAGATTACGGGAAGAAGGTTCTTCCTGCAAATGTCCACCAATGCCGAGTCTGGAACTCCGGGAGGCATTTGCAAAGTGGTTTGACGAAAACGTTCGATGAAGGTACGAACGTCCTCTTTTTCCTTCTGCTTCACTTCGATGAGAGGGAACATAGACATGTCCATCCCTTCCTCGTAGAATCGTACGAAGAATAAAGCTTTGAAGTCTTCGAAGGAAGTAATGCAGTTGTCCGCCAGGCTATGGTACCACTGATAAGCCACTCCCGAGAGACAGCCCTTGAACACCCGAGTGAGGAGGGCGTCATTCCCTTGTAATAACACCGTCATCATACTGAAGTAGTTCATGTACTGACTCGGTGATATTTTTCCCTCGAACAAAGCCATAGTCTGTGGTTTGTATTTAGGAGGGAAAGGGGCCTCTTCCCAGATAGCCGGGTAAGGCTGGTTGATTCCCAATTTCTTGAGCTGATCTTTTTGCTTCAAGGCATCAAATTGGGCTTTCAACTCCCGCACTGCCTGCATCAGATTTTCAGCCGGTAGCGGGACCACGGAGTGGTGAGGAATCAGTTGCATCGCGACTCCAACGGGAGGTAATACATTCTCCGAGTGAGGAAGCGGAGGAACTGCTGACTCCTGATCTAGAGCAGGCTCTTGGATCGCGTTGGATGGTGGTAAGTCCACCCCCACACGGATTTGAGTTGGAGGGACCGATGCTTGAGCCATTGCAGCTGTGTGTTGAGTCAGCATCATCTGGTGCATGTTCTCCATCATGGATTGCATCTCTTTCAGAGATGTCTCCAGTACAGTGATGCGTTGCGCAGCGCTCCCCGACGGGGAAGCTTCCTCGCGTTCATCCCCAATGGCATAAACTCCCATCTCCCTGGATGTCATTGAAGGATTAGTATAGGTCTCTGTAGAAGTTGACTCTATACTTTCAGCATCTGATTCGGGAGACTGGCGACCCCCAGCATCGGAATCAGACGAGTATGAAGTCGGTTGTCGTGACCTCGAATGGGTGTTTCAGAACAACCCAGCTTCAGTGTTCCTAAGGAGCTTGTTGAATCTCCTTCGGCTCGGAGTTCTAGAGGGATGACGTCTTGAGCTCGATCTTCCTCTAGGTATGTGTGAAGCCATGTTCACTGATGCATGTGTGGGCTCTTCCTCCTGGAAAGACGGAGAGTAGCTCAATCGGTCGAAAACCGACCGTTTTGCTTCAGAACAACAATAATTAACTACAATCCTATGACTATTACAATAGTTCTCGCTAGGAGACGTAATAGACATGCTGAAAGATCCCTTATCCTTGCGTTTCTGGATCAGATACTGTCACGACCCGCACCCGGAAATTCGTGCACGAGTGCGTGGGTACGTCCAGCCTACGCCGCAGAATCGACGGTAGTACGCTGTCTAGGTCAAATCCAGATTTACTAACTAGCTCATTCACAAATAACATAGGCAAGATAATAATGAGAAATGAAACTTAAGATTTCAACTGAAATAAATGTGACAACAGATTCAAATATTTTAGTACAGGAATCAGAAATAAAATCGGGGACAAACCCGATTACTAAGATAAAGAGCAAAACTAAGATAACTACTGCTAACTACTCAGCAGGAGTAGCTTCCTGTGCGGGAACTGGCTCTGCAACTGTATCACCTGCTGCCTCATAGGGGCCATAATAGGTGGGGGCAAGGTTCTCATCATCGCCTAAACAACAGATCCAGTCAGGAAAGGAGCAAAGTACACAGTGCACAACAAGATTTAACTAAATATTTTATGACAATTAAATATTGGATATCATGTTGAGAAACAGCATTAGCAGAACATTATTGTCTTAGAGTTAGCTGTAAACAGGAATATGAGAAACAGAAATAAATGAAACAGAAAATGAAACTATAATAGCCAGCAAGAAATATAACATGACCAGAACTATCTGTGTGAACTTGTGTTTGTTTTTAGAATACATAGTTGGCATGTAGGGGTTTATAAGGCTAATCCGGCCATCATAAACGGCTATTAGACAATATAATCGAGATCCGGCTGATGGACAGTCGTGTACCAACAGCTATTAGACAATCCAGGGAAAAGGGTAAACTACATGCCTCCTTAGTATTCTCCCACCCGACACGAAAATAAGACATGAACTCCAGTATTCAAGACATGAAAATCCAGTGTTCTAACACTACGTGTAATCATCCAATGATACTAGTAGAGCAAGGAATTAATTATCACAATATAAAGAATAAACTTGAAGTGCAGGTACTTGCCTGTTGTTTGGATCTGATTAAATTGGTTCTTGGGGGAAAAGTCCAGAGATGAGTCCAAAAGCTGAAATAGACATTAACATCATGCTCAGAAGATGTCAAATAGCTAGAAATGCCTGTCCTTGGGTCTAATTTGAAGACAAGGGCAAAAACGGCAGTTTCGGGCCAAAACGGGGTCCGCCGGTGGGCCCGCTTTGCACCGAAAAATGTGTCCGGGTCAACGGTCTCCAATTTCACCAAACTTAGTGTCAATAAGTCAGGAACGCTGATACGAACCCAACGGAAATTCCAGATTTGGATTCCGATGAGCCGAACACAAAATCGCCCGTCGAGCGGAGCCTGTGGGGCCCACGACACGCGATTTCGTCAACGTTCTCAGAATCGAACCAAACTTGACCCACAAGACCAGCGTATCGCTACGAGTCCGATGGCGCAAGTTTCGTCTCGATCTGACGAGTGTACACAAAGTTAGGGCAAATTGCAGAAAGGGCGGATACGGGGCGATGTCCGCGGATACGCGTTGATTTCGGTGTGCACGCACACCCGAATCAGCTTCCACAAAATCTCACATGTCCGTATCGACGATGCATACGTATCTGTGAAGACCGCACACGACCAAGTCGTCCCGTTTGGCGGGGCAGACTCAGTTCCGGGGTAAAACAGGGTCTGATTTTTCCTATTTTTGGATCGCGGTGTGCGATCACCGCAGGACGCGATGCCCCGAACAGTTTGTCCGGACACCGAGAGGGTCATACAGGCTTCACAATGCAATTTACGGAATCGAAATCGGAGATACAGGATGCAAGATACGAGTACCTGAAGGGGACCCGAGAAACCGGGGGGTGAGACGTGTCCGACACGTGTCCGACTCGTGTCGGACACAGGGAGGCTAGGGTTAGGGTTTTGGGGTCGCTGCGGCGGCTCCGGTGGTCGGCACGGCGGCGGGAAGGTCGAGGGCGGTCGGGGGCGCTGGGGCGCGGCCGGACGGAGGCACGGCGGAGCCGAGGGCGGCGCCGGACGCTGCTGCCGGTGAGGGAAAGGGCAGCGGCTGCTGCTGCTGGGTCGAGCGGGTGGCGCCGGAGGAGGAGCAGAGGAGGGCGGCTGTGCAGGGTGGAGCTGGGCGAGGCGGTCGACGAGGCAGAGGGACGGTTGCGACGGGCTAGGGTGGAGGCGACGGCGGCCGGAGTTAGGGTTAGGTAGCCGGAGAGGAAAGAGGGAGGAGGAAGAAGAAGGGGGAAGCTTAAATAGGAGGAGGAGAGGGGCTCGGCGGGTCTGCGTGGCCGCGGGGGAGGCGGGAAGCGGGCCGGAACGGCCGGCGCTGCGCGCGGAGGCCGGCGCGGGCGATCGTGGGGGCTGGGGAGAACGGGTCTCCGGGTGCGGGCGGCTAGCGGGTCGGGTTGCCTGACCCGACCCGACCCGGAAAGTCAGCGGGCTGGGAAGCTGGGCCGGCTGGGCTGGGCTTCGGCCCACTGGGCTGGGCCGGCCCAGGAAAAAGAAAATAAATAAATAATTATAAATAATAAATATAAAAATAATAATAATAATAATAAATAAACAGTTTAATTAATTAATTAATTAGTAAAAATAGTTTTTTAGGCATTTAAAATAGGTCTGAGGCCCAGAAAAATCCAGAAAAATTACCCTAAGTCCAGTTTTCTATTTTACACCCAAAAATATTATTTTTATAATATTTTAATATTGTTTAATATCAATTAAAAATCATGTAATAATTAAAAACCCTGATTTTAATTTCAGAAAATTCTAGAAATTGTGAAAAATCCTAATTTTAATATTTTTGAAAATCAGGGGCTTACAATCTACCCAACTTATAAAAATTTTGTCCTCGAAATTTAAATTATGGCAGGGTTCTCTCTGTCCAAACTCACCTGATTACAGTCCAGCGGATTTCTCTCAGGTGGACATTGCGGTCGCTACCCAACTTATAATTTTACCCATATCCTCTAAGGCTGTACAACTAGTAAAGCTAGGTCTCAACTTAATAAATCATGGTATTGAATCTTTAAGTCTGCAACACAGAACACATCACCTAGGGTATTGCCTTAGTCATAAAGGGTTATCATCTAGCACTATAAATCAAACTTATACCAAACACAGGATTCTGTCCTTCCGAAGTAAGGGAAGGTGAGGATCAATAATAAAGAGTTTAAGGGCGAGGTGGTAGAACAGAGGTATAGGGATCAAGGCGTTTAAGGAATTCTAATGGGAATTGTCAGGCGGTTATGGATTGAGATTCTATTCTGGTAATTATTTGTTCGTATGCTCGTATTAGTACAGTTATGTAACTGATACGATATGCTCGGGCGTATTTAGGGACAAATATGCTAGTCAACCATATATCTCAATCCACATAAGGTAGTCGTGCGAAGAGCGAATCAAAATGTACTAAGGTTGATCAGACCGTAGTACACTGATTCTGAGTAGACACTTGTATTAGTGGGGTTGATCAGGCCTCAATAATACAGGTGTCATGAACAAGCCCGATAAAGAGGAAGCTTGCAAAACTAGGCTATAAAATAGCAGCATTAATCGAGTTTAGCAAAATTAAGTGCGCTAGATGATGATGAAAAGAGGTACAAATTTATTGAAGTTCACAAGACACAAAATAAGCACAGTAGCAAAAGCCTCCAAAAATCTCTACAGTTGTCAAATATAAAAGCATACCAGGTTATTTTGCAAATTTAAAAATTACTAGGTTGGGGCTGAGGTCACGAACCAATAGGCACGAGCTAAACAATACTAGGAACGGTATCTACAAATCACTTACGCGCATTAGCTGCTCCAAGAGTCTACGCGTTCTCCACGGTCATGCTGGTAGAGCATCTCGTGGTGATCTTGCAGGAACCTCGTCGCTTGCTGGTAGATCCTTTACTCTGCATCCAAAATAAACGATAAAGGCGCACAGGAATCAAGGCAGGATGCAAGTCAATAAAATAATTCGAAGTTGATATGGATATCAAGAACGATTCAATCAAGTGGATGAGCTTTTCCTAAAATCCTTAATCTTTATTGCAGGCCTGTTCGGTCCCGAAGTTGAAACCGAACAATTTAGTCGTAGACCTACATGGGCCACCATAAAAACGTGTCACGACCCGCACCCGAAAATTCGGGCACGAGTGCGTGGGTACGTCCAGCCTACGCCGCAGAATCGGCGGTAGTACGCTGTATAGGTCAAATCCAGATTTACTAACTAGCTCATTCACAAATAACATAGGCAAGATAATAATGAGAAATGAAACTTAAGATTTCAACTGAAATAAATGTGACAACAGATTCAAATATTTTAGTACAGGAATCAGAAATGAAATCGGGGACAAACCCGATTACTAAGATAAAGAGCAAAACTAAGATAACTACTGCTAACTACTCAGCAGGAGTAGCTTCCTGTACGGGAACTGGCTCTGCAACTGTATCACCTGCTGCCTCATAGGGGCCATAATAGGTGGGGGCAAGGTTCTCATCATCGCCTAAACAACAGATCCAGTCAGGAAAGGAGCAAAGTACACAGTGCACAACAAGATTTAACTAAATATTTTATGACAATTAAATATTGGATATCATGTTGAGAAACGGCATTAGCAGAACATTATTGTCTCAGAGTTAGCTGTAAACAGGAATATGAGAAACAGAAATAAATAAAACAGGAAATGAAACTACAATAGCCAGCAAGAAATATAACATGACCAGAACTATCTGTGTGAACTTGTGTTTGTTTTTAGAATACATAGTTGGCATGTAGGGGTTTATAAGGCTAATACGGCCGTCATAAACGGCTATTAGACAATATAATCGAGATCCGGCTGATGGACAGTCGTGTACCAACAGCTATTAGACAATCCAGGGAAAAGGGTAAACTACATGCCTCCTTAGTATTCTCCCACCCGACACGAAAACAAGACATGAACTCCAGTATTCAAGACATGAAAATCCAGTGTTCTAACACTACGTGTAATCATCCAATGATGCTAGTAGAGCAAGGAATTAATTATCACAATATAAAGAATAAACTTGAAGTGCAGGTACTTGCCTGTTGTTTGGATCTGATTAAATTGGTTCTTGGGGGAAAAGTCCAGAGATGAGTCCAAAAGCTGAAATAGACATTACCATCATGCTCAGAAGATGTCAAATAGCTAGAAACGCCTATCCTTGGGTCCAATTTGGAGACAAGGGCAAAAACGGCAGTTTCGGGCCAAAACGGGGTCCGTCGGTGGGCCCGTTTTGCACCGAAAAACGTGTCCGGGTCAACGGTCTCCAATTTCACCAAACTTAGTGTCAACAGGTCAGGAACGCCGATACGAACCCAACGGAAATTCCAGATTTGGATTCCGATGAGCCGAACACAAAATCGTCCGTCGAGCGGGGCTTGTGGGGCCCACGACACGCGATTTCGTCAACGTTCTCAGAATTGAACCAAACTTGACCCACAGGACCAGCGTATCGCTACGAGTCCGATGGCGTAAGTTTTGTCTCGATCTGATGAGTGTACACGAAGTTAGGGCAAATTGCAGAAAGGGCGGATACGGGGCGATGTCCGCGGATACGCGTTGATTCTGGTGTGCACGCACACCCGAATCAGTTTCCACGAAATCTCACATGTCCGTATCGACGATGCGTACGTATCTGTGAAGACCGCACGCGACCAAGTCGTCCCGTTTGGCGGGGCGGACTCAGTTCCGGGGTAAAACAGGGTCTGATTTTTCCTGTTTTTGGATCGCGGTGTGCGATCACCACAGGACGCGATGCCCCGAACAGTTTATCCGGACACCGAGAGGGTCATACAGGCTTCACAACGTAATTTACGGAATCGAAATCGGAGATACAGGATGCAAGATATGAGTACCTGAAGGGGACCCGAGAAACCGGGGGGTGAGACGTGTCCGACACGTGTCTGACTCGTGTCGGACACAGGGAGACTAGGGTTAGGGTTTTGGGGTCGCTGCGGCGGCTCCGGTGGTCGGCACGGCGGCGGGAAGGTCGAGGGCGGTCGGGGGCGCTGGGGCGCGGCCGGACGGAGGCACGGCGGAGCCGAGGGCGGCGCCGGATGCTGCTGCCGGCGAGGGAAAGGGCAGCGGCTGCTGCTGCTGGGTCGAGCGGGTGGCGCCGGAGGAGGAGCAGAGGAGGGCGGCTGTGCAGGGTGGAGCTGGGCGAGGCGGTCGGCGAGGCAGAGGGACGGTTGCGGAGGGCTAGGGTGGAGGCGACGGCGACCGGAGTTAGGGTTAGGTAGCCAGAGAGGAAAGAGGGAGGAGGAAGAAGAAGGGGGAAGCTTAAATAGGAGGAGAGGGGCTCGGCGGGTCTGCGTGGCCGCGGGGGAGGCGGGGAGCGGGCCAGAACGGCCGGCGCTGCGCGCGGAGGCCGGCGCGGGCTGCGGGCGATCGTGGGGGCTGGGGAGAACGGGTCTCCGGGTGCGGGCGGCTAGCGGGTCGGGTTGCCTGACCCGACCCGACCCGGAAAGTCAGCGGGCTGGGAAGCTGGGCCGGCTGGGCTGGGCTTCGGCCCACTGGGCTGGGCCGGCCCTGGAAAAAGAAAATAAATAAATAATTATAAATAATAAATATAAAAATAATAATAATAAATAAACAGTTTAATTAATTAATTAATTAGTAAAAATAGTTTTTTAGGCATTTAAAATAGGTCTGAGGCCCAAAAAAATCCAGAAAAATTACCCTAAGTCCAGTTTTCCATTTTACACCCAAAAATATTATTTTCATAATATTTTAATATTGTTTAATATCAATTAAAAATTATGTAATAATTAAAAACCCTGATTTTAATTTCAGAAAATTTCCAAAAAATTCTAGAAATTGTGAAAAATCCTAATTTTAATATTTTTGAAAAATCAGGGGTTACAGATACTCACGCAGGTCAGGAGAATTTACAGAAGAAGAAGAAGATGGCTTGTTCCTTCTGTTCACCTCAGTGGGCATGCGGATATTGGGAACCATAGTTTTCCCTGTGCCATCCGTATACAACAGGTTGGCCATCTGGGTAGCGGATAATCCCCGAGGAGTTTGTCTTTCCGCAAACTGAGCCTCTTTACGCTGTAGGGCTTCGTCTGGCATAATTTGGAGCTCTGTTCATGTTGGCGTAAAGCCGAGGAGCTCCTCAGTCGGCTATCAGCTCCTTGCGTAATTCGGAGGGCGGGCAGATTCTTCTCTTGCGGGCGTAAAGGCCGAGAAGTTGAGCAGTCCGCCGCTTGCTTTCCTTTGCATAGATTGCAGGGATCATCTGCTTTTCTGCGAAGGGCAGATACATTTTTACGCGCGGAGCGCATTTGGAATTTTTGATTTGGCGCTAAGGCATTGTCAGAAATTCTGTCTGCCACGTCATCGACGGGAGATAGAGTTTTACGCGCAAAGCGCGGATTAGACTTCTGGACTAGCGCTGAGACGTCGTCAGAAGTTTCGTCTACCACGTCACGGACGGGAGACAGAGTTTTACGTACAGGGCGCGAAGGTTGTGCAGCTACAACCTGGTTGGTCTGAGAGATCGAAGAGTCGGCAGGAATGGTAGGGGATGTCTTGGGCATCCAAACCTTATGCAGCTTCCTGTTGTCTTGGACAGAGAGAGAGTGAGAGCTACCCCATGTTCGAAGCATGTCTTCGTAGGCAGACTGGTCGAACTGGACGAACAGTGTCTTCTTCACGGATCCTATGGATACCGCGTCGTATTAAGCAATTGCTTTCTCCTCAGAAGAGAAAGAGGTTCCCAACAGAGTCGCCATATCTTATGTTTGATAATAAACGAAAGAAATAAGACAAGGTTTATATGAAACCCGCTCTTAGGTTCACAAACAAGAAGTACAATTAATCCTATACGAGGATGTCGAGTATAATTTTTTAATCTGGGTAAATATTGCTATAGGAGTCTGATCTGCAGTCGATCACTTTGTCCCTTGGACCACACGATGATGAAGAAGTGCCGTAGAAGACAGAAAGCAGCTTCGAAGGTTGCTAAAGAGAGTGGATGCTCGATGCCAAAGTCGTCGATCACTACTCTTTGCCTGAGCTCTGGATTCTTCTCTCTTAAAGACTCTTCGACTCCTAGTTCCTTGATCTTCTCTCTTGATCTTGGAATCTTTGGCCTTGGTTCTGACCTTCTTTTTCCCATACTAGATTTTTTGATCTTGAAATCTGCGACCTTTTCTCTACCTTGGACCTCTGTTGATAGAGGACTCTATTTATAGAGTTTTAGTGACAATGACCACTCAGTCGGCGTAGAAGCCGGATAGTGGAAAGTATAGCACCCTTTTACGCGATGGTTAAAATAACCGTTGCCTACGTATAAATGATCTTTTGAATGAGCATGTGACGCGTGTCCCATTAAGAGATAATGCGTATAACTGCTGCGAAGATCATGGCATAAAAGCCACGTAGGTAATTATCCCTCGCGTAGAAAAGGTTGGCGTAGAAGCCAATAACTGTCACCATGGCGTAGAAGTCAAAGAGTTATCAAACCGGTATAGAAACCAAGTAGGCGTAGAAGCCGAGTAGGCATAGAAGCCGAGTGGGCGTAGAAGCCGAGTAGGCATAGAAGTCGAGTGGGTGTAGAAGCTAGCTGATCCTCCTCCCTTGACTGAGGCTTGAGCGAATTCTGGACCGAATAGCTTTAATACGCACTAGTGCAGATGTAGCCTGAGTTGACGTATTCCAAGGAGATAGCGTACAATGTGCTCCCATAGCTGAGAATAGCCTGATGGCATAATGTGCAACAGTGATGATGTGGACGTCTTAGCCAAAATTACGGCTTTTGAAGATATAATCAAATCTCTTGCATTAAATGCAGAGATCTGCCATCATCCTGTGCATTAAATGCAGAGGCGTGTCTCGAAGATTTGCCACCATTCTGCGCATTAAATGCAGAGACGTGCCTCGAAGATTTGCTATCATTTTGCGCATTAAATGTAGAGACGTGCCTCGAGGATTTGCCATCATTCTGCGCATTAAATGCAGAGACGTGTCTCGAGCTCTGTACGAAGAGCAGCTTTTGACGTGGTAGCCTGTTTGTCTTCTGTGGAGCATAAATAGATCACATTTGCCTGTGTAAAACTAGGCAGCGTATTCCCTAGTGTGCGTAAAAGCAGTTTACGCCAAGGAAATGGCACTAAACGACGGTCTGGGTCGCTGTGTCGCGCTATCATTATAGTCGTCGTCTGGGTAGTCGTGCAGTACTCTTTGTCAGGAGTCAACGTCAGGTTCACTATATGATTTGACAGGTTCATTTCAAGGAATACGAAGTGTTCCTTGTACACTTCAATGCTGCATTAAAAACGGATGAGTTTTACGCCATAAAGGCGATGTAGCACCCTTTTTACGCTGAAGCAGCCTGGACATACTGCATTACGCGGATAGTCCTTGAGCTTATATTTTATGCTGTACTTAGCGGAAAAGCTCTGTTGTACGCTAATGGCTCTGAAGTTATCTTTTTACGCTGCCCAGCACCAACATGCTGCGTATAGCTATCCAGCGTATTTTTCATGCTTCTACAGCAAGTATACCTTACCATTGTACTGTGATTTACATTCCATATAGTGCATGATTTTATTTCTGTTATCTAGTTCATATATTTTAACTGCTATATAAACTGCGCGTCCAAGAATAACTTGGGTGCAACGACGGTGGCATCGTATTTTGTCTTTATTATATATTATGCATGTTAACATAGTTTTACGAGACCACCCCATTATCATGAGGCATTCTTATGTTTCATTTGGCCGTGACACATTTTTTATACGAGTTAAAAGTCTCATATAGATCACGGACTTACATATTGACTGATCATCAGTACGTATGGGACGTACGATAGGAAATAACTGCTAATAGAGATATATTAGAAGACTTGGCAGTTATTAGAGATCTTATCATGTCATGGATATGGCATGAATAGAGCATAGGATGGGGAGAACAACAAGTCACACGTTTGGGCTCCTTTGTACTTTTCTTGTGTAACCCGCACGCTCAGCCGGAGATGCGTGGTCAGATGACCCCTATATTATCTATAGGCGGTCTCCGACGTTCAAAACACGTTATGCTTTTTAGGCCCCTGATTCTCCGAGAGAATCATGCCAATCTCATTTTAGCCAGATAGCGTACATATTGGAAAGTTGTTCTGAAAGTGCTTTCATATAGGAGGTTAGACGACCCTTTGGATATTTATTTTAGTATTTTATTCGCATGCTTCTATGTA
Organism: Iris macrosiphon; assembly: GCA_036927795.1. NCBI lineage: Eukaryota > Viridiplantae > Streptophyta > Magnoliopsida > Asparagales > Iridaceae > Iris > Iris macrosiphon. The sequence goes on along the minus strand of JAYESA010000020.1, from coordinate 46,306,064 downwards.
TCTTATTACGTCTCTCTAAGGACCTGGTCCTTTTCCAGGTGTAGACGATCATGACTATTCGTAGGAGCACGAATCAGGACTTGCTACTTCATTCTCTTTTGAGGAGGTCTTCCCTTCGAGCCTCTCTAATCATTTGTAATCACCGGAAAATTTTAAGAATTTTTAAATTTAATTATCTGGAATTAATTAGCATTTTCTGTAATTTTTAAACCAATAAATTAAGGTAGTCTGATTTAAAATAAATTTTTAAATGAAATTAAATAATATTAAATGTAATAAAAATTATATTTTCTAGTGTAAAATTAAAAACCGGTCATGAGGTATTTTTCCGAGAATTTATTGGATCCCGGATTAATTTTTAAAGCATTAAAACATATTGTTAAATTTAACTAAATAAATTAAACCAAATAATAAACCAAACCAATATTTTTGAACCAAACCCAGAGATTGAACCGGACCGAACCGGCCGGTCTGACCAACCCGGATCGCTCAGCTAGCGGGTCGGATCCGGGTTAGACCCGACCCGCCAGCATCCGACCCGACCCATGCGAAACCCTAACCCCCAAATTAATTCCCCCGACCTTTTACCTGGCCGGCGGTCGTTTCCGCCGCCGTGGCCGCCGGCCGACCCTGCGGTTCACCTCCCCTGAACCCGGCGACCGCTCCTCTTCGGATTCCGGCAACGTCCGACCGTCTCCCTCCAATTCCACCTCTATATAAACCACTGTGGCCGCCGAAAAATCCCCTTGACCACCCTTCTTCTCCGGTCATCTCCTCTCAGTTCAGAACCCGGCCTCGCCGCTAGCTCCATCGCCCTCCAGCCAGTGGTCCGTCCCCACCTCGTCGACCTTCGCCTACCCCAGCGGCTGCCCTCTCTGTTTCGCCTGAACCGCCGCAGCAGCTAGACCCGAGAACCGACGACTTCGAGACGTGTAGCTCCGGCCAGAAGCCTGAGCCGACCCTGGCAGTCCTAGAGCCTAGCCGACCTCCGCCCAGTGCCGTGCATCTTCGACGACCCTCTACCCTAGCCCGGACACGCCTGACCCGGACACAGCGGCTTCCCAGAACCCGGACACGGCTTGGACACAGCGTCCAGGATTCAGAATACACGTTTCCGACACGTGTGAGATTGGATTTTGAACCCAGTTCAGGTACCCATAACTTCCTACTCGTAGCTCTATTTCCTATTCCGTCAGTTTTATCACGTAGCCTGTATGACCCCCTCGGTGCCTGTACGAACCGCTCGGTGCATCACGACCCGTGGTGATCGCGAACCGCGATCCAAAAACAGGAAAAACTAAGCCATGTTTCACCCCGGAATCGAGTATGTCCCGCCAAACGGGATGACTTGGTCACGTGCGGTATTCACCGATACGTGCGCGTCGTAGATACGGACGTGTAAAATTTCGCAGAAGCTGATTCGGATGTGCGTGCACACCGGAATCAGTGCGTATCCGCGGACAACACCCCGTATTTGACTTTTCTGTATTTTGCTGTAACTTAGTGTATACACGTCAGATCGAGACGAAACTTATGCCATCGGACTCGTAGCAATACGCTGGTCCTGTGGGTCAAGTTTGGTTCGATTCTGAGAACGTTGGAAAATCGCGTGTCGTGGGCCCCACAGGCTCCACCTGACGGACGATTTTGAGAACGGCTCATCGGAATCCAATTTTGGAAGTTATGTTGGGTTCGTATCAACGTTCCTGACTTGTTGACACTAAGTTAGACTAATTTGGAGACCTTTGACCCTGACCCGATTTTCGGTGCAAAGCGGCCCACATATGGACCCGCTTTGGCCCAGAAATGTCATTTTTTGCCCTTGTGTCCAAACTGGACTTAAGGACAGGCGTTTCTAGCTATTTCCTATGTTCTGAGACTGTTGGTAATGTTCATTTCAGCTTTTGGAGGAGTATTTCCTGGACCCACTCATACAAGGACCGCTACTGGTATTCCAACCCCAGGCAAGTGTACCTTGCCATAAATTGCAGTTTATTAGTTCCTTTTGTTCTCTTGCTTTATTTTCTGTGACTATTATACATGCTATAACCTAGGACCGTATGACATACTTAGCGTCCGATTACAGTAGGGTGCCAACCCCGTACGCGGAGTTGTGTACGTCATTTAGTGATGGACATTCGAGACCTTTACTTTCTCGTGCTTGTTCATCAAGTACACTATAACCTAGGACACTTGACACCATACATTGACAGAATCTTCCTGAGATATTCAAGGTGATTCTGTGTAGGATACAGGATGGACATAGTTATTATATTCTTAGATTATGACTGTTGCATTAGCTCTGATCTCACGTGACATGGACATGAGACGTGTGGTTACATTGGATGGGAAGAGACACACAGACTACAGGCTGTTCTATATATATATACTACTATTGTGAGGTTGTAGACTCTCGAGCAGAGCTAGACCCATTACTTGTTATTACTGCTTCCCCGACACAGAGCTTGTAGCGGTCTCAGCCTGAGTACTAGTGATGCTCTCTGTTGTATTTTCACATAGATGGTTATGTAGTTACCCTGCTTATTTCATTTACTATTTCACTGCATTTATTTGGCTTGTATTATCTGTACCTTGCTATGTCCCCTGAGGACCTGGATCCGGATGATGTCCCCAGGTTTAGCAGAAGAGCATTATCCCGAGGTTTACGGGACAGGAGCTGAAGCTGTACCAGAAGCTGTTGCTGAAGCTGAACCAAACTTAGAAGCTGAGGTGATGGCTGAAGACTTTTCTTGAGTTTATGTTATTTGTACTCATCAGATACTTTATTTTGGATTCCTTTGTTCTGGTCTGATGAACCAGTGTTTTTAGACTTTTATCGGGTCGTTCCCCGACATACTTTGCTGAGACTGGACATTGATTTACTTTCTTTATATGCTGTTGTTCTTATTATTTGTGTGTGGATGAGATTAGTTTAGACTTATTGTTGTAGACCTATATTTATAGCTTAAGTATGCCCCGGTCGGATCCATTAAATTGGGTTAGTCCATCGGTGCGTGCTGCTGGCCATTGTCGCGTGTCTAGTCCCTTGGTATTTTGGGACTGGGACATGACATGGTTTTCGTGGTGGCCTATGCAGGTCTACGACAAATTGTTTGGTTCCAACTTAGGGGCCAAACAAACCTGTAAAAGGATAGGATAGGTTATAGGATTTCATCCATATTTGTTGAATCGTTTTTGAAACTCAATATCGCATTCGAATTAAGTACTTGATTTGCATCCTGCTTGACTCTACTAAACGTTCTCATAAAGTTTATTTTGGATGCAGAAAGATGGATCCAAGAAATGGAGATGAAATTTCTTTTACACCACAAGACGCTGTGGTTACCTATGGAGATGGAGTTACACCAGAGAACAGAGGTCAATCCTCTCAAAGTGGACAAGCTGAGCAGCATAACTCAAGGTTAAGGCGCGATGATATCCCACCACCGCCGCAGTTCACTCCACAGATGCCTGCCTTTCCACCTGGGCAAGCAATAGACGGGCAGCAGATATTCCAGATGTTTTATGCCATGATGCAAGCCCAACAACAAGTTCAACAGGAGGCGCAGCGTCAGGAGGCAGAGAACCTGAGAACCAGCCTAGTAAATGCATTGGAACAGGCAAACCCGCAAGCTAGGCGACCAGCGATGGGATCTATCACTGATTTCCGTCAACTCAAGCCCCGTACCTTTTCGGGCAAGGAAGGACCAACTGAAGTGCATGAGTGGCTCATAAATACACAACATCAGTTGGAAGCAGCTAAACTTCCACGGGAGAGATGGATGACTGCTGTCCGAATGCAACTGACGGACAACGCGTACTATTGGTGGCTAGCTGAAGAGAGGAGGCTCGGACATGACCGAGTCACTTGGGAGGAGTTCTCCAGACTCTTCCAAGAGATGTATATCCCAGCCGTTGCTAGATCAGAACTCCGAGACAAGTTTAACCGCCTCATCCAAGGCAATATGACGGTGGAGGAGTATAATGCCGAATTCATTCGCCTGAGTCATTTCGCCCCTTCTCTAATTCCTACCGAAGAAGAGAAGGCGGAGAAATTCTTTGACGGACTCAGGTTCGAGCTTCAGAGGTTGATTGGATCTGTTGCACCTACATCGTACAACGACGTCCTTGCTGCAGCACGACGCATGGAGCGCGTCACCAGGAGGAAGTCAAGTCTGAAGAGGCCATTTACCTCAGTACCATCCAAGGCAGTAAGGGGATTCTGCAAAGCGACTCCAGAGGAATCTACCGCAGAGAGCAGCACCAAGAATCCTACCTACTTGTCATTTCTGCGGCAAGTTAGGTCACATTGAAAAGGAGTGCAGACGCAAATTGGGACTGTGCCTGGTTTACGGATCCAACCAGCATCTATCCAGGGACTGCTCTGAACGTCGAGAGGGAGCACCACGACTAGCTCTACCTGCACCAAGGCCAGATTATCCAGCAGTGGGAGCACAGCAGACGGGAGTTGGAGGAGTCAGACCACCAGCTCCAGGAGGATATCAGCCGAGACCACCATTGCCACCTCAAGCAGCACTATTCCAACAGGCTCGTCAGCAGAGGGGTCCAGCTCAGGAACGAGGTCAGGCATTTGCATTGGCTGTTCATGAAGAAGCTATTGCTGGAGAAGTTATAGCAGATACTATTTTAGTAGCTTCATTACCTGCTGTAGCTTTATTTGATTCTGGAGCATCACACTCATTCATAGCTGCTAGCTTCGTAGCCACCCATAGAGTAGCTACTGCACCCCTTACAAAAACTAAGAGAATTCTTACGGGAGGTAGAATTATATCGGTTAGTGATATCTGTAGATCATGTTCGGTAGTAGTCTGTGAAAGAGAAATACGAGCCCAATTTCTGATCTTTTCTATGCCTGACTATGATGTTGTACTTGGTATGGACTGGTTAAGTCAGTATCACGCTACTCTTGATTATCGGCTTGGAAAAGTTATATTCAGACCACCTGGACACTCAGAGTTTAAATTTCTTCGAGGAGCTGTAGAGCAGGGTGTTAAGCCAACTCTTAGGGTATTATCTGTAGAAGGGGAGTCAGGTTACCCAAGAGTTATATCAGAGTTTGTGGATGTATTTTTCGATGATCTTCCAGGTTTACCACCTGATCGGAAAATAGAATTCATAATAGACTTAACTCCAGGAGCAGAGCCTATCACTTCATCGGTATATAGACTAGCACCTAAGGAGTTAGTGGAGTTGAAGAAATAAGTTGATGAACTTCTGGAGAAGGGTTTCATCCGGCCCAGTATTTTACCTTGGGGAGCACCTATACTTTTTGTACCGAAGAAAGATGGAACAGTTCGCCTGTGCATTGATTACAGGACGTTAAACGCTGTGACCATTAAGAACCGGTATCCCTTGCCATGCATTGATGACTTATTTGATCAATTGAGTGGAGCTAGGGTATTTTCGAAGATTGACCTTAGATTCGGTTATCACCAGATTAGGGTGAGGAAGGAAGATATCCCGAAGACAGCCTTCAGGACTAAATATGGACACTATGAGTTTTTAGTAATGCCATTTGGTTTAACCAACGCGCCTGTTGTGTTCATGAGCTTGATGAACCGAGTCTTCCATCAATACTTGGATAAATTTATGGTTGTGTTTATTGATGATATTTTGGTATATTCCAAAAGCCACGAAGAGCACGAGGAGCATCTCAGAATCATGCTAGAGACGTTGAGGAAGGAGAAGCTATATGCTAAGCTCAGTAAATGTGAGTTTTGCATGGATAAGGTGCCATTCTTAGGGCATATTATCTCAGGAGAAGGACTGTCGGTTGATCCAGAGAAGGTTGCTGCCATTGAGACTTGGCCTACACCGACATCAGTTGCTGAGGAGTTTTCTAGGACTTGCTGGATATTACAGAAGGTTCGTAGAAAATTTCTTAAGGATTGCAGAGCCAATAACGAAGTTGACACGGAAAGATCAGGACTTTGTATTGACAGAAGAATGTCAGATGGCCTTTGAAGAATTGAAGAGACGTCTAACAACAGTACCAGTCTTGACTCTTCCTTCAGGGTCAGGCGGTTTTGTTGTTTATAGCGATGCGTCAGGTAGTGGCCTAGGATGTGTTTTGATGTAACACGGCAAAGTTATTGCTTATGCATTGAGACAGTTGAAGGTCCATAAGAAGAACTACCCAGCGCATGATCTGGAGCTAGCTGCTGTAATATTTGTACTGAAGATTTGGAGGCATTATCTTTATGGTGAGAAGGTAAAAATCTTCACTGATCACAAAAGTCTAAAGTATGTATATACCCAGAAGGAGCTTAACATGAGGCAAAGACGCTGGCTTGAGTTGATGGTGGACTTTGATATAGATCTGCAGTACCACCCAGGGAAAGCAAATGTAGTAGCAGACACACTCAGCAGGAAGCCTACAGCTTATTTCTTGACAATGCAGCCTGAGCTATTGAGAGATCTACAGGAGCTTCAGATAGAGGTTATTCTACCAAAACAGAGTGGCTTGCTGGCTAATCTGGAAGTGAAGTCATCGCTTGTGGAAAGGATTAAAGAAGCTTTGCCTACTGATACAAGATTTCGAAGACTCAAAGAGAAGACAGAAGCAGGCATGCAGACAGGACTTCGCATACATGAGGATGGGACATTAAGGTGCGGAGATCGTCTATATGTTCCAAATGGAGAACTGAGACAGGAGCTAATGACTGAAGCACATAGCTCCATATACTCTGTTCATCCAGGAGGAACAAAGATGTATCAAGATCTAATGCAGTATTATTGGTGGCATGGAATGAAGAGAGAGATTGCAAGATTTGTAGCTAAATGTTTGGTCTGCCAACAAGTGAAAGCCGAGCATCAGAGGACTGCAGGAATATTGCAGCCACTTCCCATACCAGAATGGAAGTGGGAACATATCACCATGGACTTCGTCACAGGATTCCCAAGGAGCCCCAGCGGAAAAGATGCGGTATGGGTTATCGTGGATCGACTCACTAAATCGGCACATTTTTTGCCGTTTAGAGTTGGACAGTCCACAGAGATACTAGCCGACATGTATATGCGACAAATTGTAAGGTTGTATGGAGTGCCGGTTAGTATTGTATCAGATCGAGATTCGAGATTTACCTCTCATTTCTGGCGAAGCATGCAAGAGAGTCTTGGCACCAGACTAAAATTCAGTACTGCCTATCATCCCCAAACAGATGGTCAATCAGAACGTACAATCCAAATCTTGGAGGATATGCTGCGATCATGTAAGTTAGACTTTGGAGGGTCTTGGGAAGATCATTTGCATTTGGTAGAGTTCTCATACAACAACAGTTATCAAGCAAGCATCAAGATGGCACCTTTCGAGGCGTTATACGGTAGGAAGTGCAGATCGCCAATATGCTGGAGTGACGTTGGAGAACGTCAAATCTTGGGACCAGAGTTGGTGATGCAAACAGTGGAGAAGGTGAAACAAATCCAGAATCATCTTCGTGCAGCTCAGGACAGACAGAAGCATTGGGCTGATACACACCGACGTCCCCTGGAGTTCAAGGAAGGAGAACATGTATTCCTGAGAATTTTACCTACTCGAGGAACCATTCGCTTTGGGAGCAGAGGCAAGTTGAGTCCAAGGTACATTGGGCCCTTTGATATTCTGGAGCACATTGGTGAGGTGGCCTATCGTCTTGCATTACCTCCATCTTTAGAGGGAGTGCATGATGTATTCCATGTCTCACAGTTGAGAAGGTATGTGACTGACCCAAGTCACATAGTTGATCATTCTGAGATCGCAGTAGGCCCAAGCCTGAGATATGAAGAACAACCAGTGGGTATACTTGGCACCAGCGAGAAGACACTGCGAGGGCAGACAATTAAACTGGTTCGTGTGGCTTGGAAGCAGCACTCACCTGGTGAATCTACCTGGGAGAGGGAGGATATCATGCGCCAGTGATATCCCCATTTATTTGAGGATGCAGGTATATCTTAAGTAATTTTTTTTAATTCCTGTAGTGCTGTTCTATTAGTAGCTTAATCTTTAAATTGCGAGGACACAATTTTCTTAAGGGGGATAGATTGTAATCACCTAAAAATTTTAAGAATTTTTAAATTTAATTATCTGGAATTAATTAGCATTTTCTGTAATTTTTAAACCAATAAATTAAGGTAGTCTGATTTAAAATAAATTTTTAAATGAAATTAAATAATATTAAATGTGATAAAAATTATATTTTCTAGTGTAAAATTAAAAACCGGTCATGAGGTATTTTTCCGAGAATTTATTGGATCCCGGATGAATTTTTAAAGCATTAAAACCTATTGTTAAATTTAACTAAATAAATTAAACCAAATAATAAACCAAACCAATATTTTTAAACCAAACCCAGAGATTGAACCGGACCGAACCGGCCGATCTGACCAACCCGGATCGCTCAGCTAGCGGGTCGGATCCGGGTCAGACCCGACCCGCCAGCATCCGACCCGACCCATGCGAAACCCTAACCCCCAAATTAATTCCCCCGACCTTTCACCTGGCCGGCGGCAGTTTCCGCCGCCGTGGCAGCCGCCCGACCCTGCGGTTCACCTCCCCTGAACCCGGCGACCGCTCCTCTTCGGATTCCGGCAACGTCCGACCGTCTTCCTCCCATTCTACCTCTATATAAACCACTGTGGCCGCCGGAAAATCCCCTTGACCACCCTTCTTCTCCGGTCATCTCCTCTCAGTTCAGAACCCGGCCTCCGTCGCCCTCCAGCCAGTGGTCTGTCCCCACCTCGTCGACCTTCGCCTACCCCAGCGGCTGCCCTCTCTGTTTCGCCTGAACCGTCGCAGCAGCTAGACCCGAGAACCGACGACTTCAAGACGTGTAGCTCCGGCCAGACGCCTGAGCCGACCCCGGCAATCCCAGAGCCTAGCCGACCTCCGCCCAGTGCCGTGCATCTTCGACGACCCTCTACCCTAGCCCGGACACGCCTGACCCGGACACAGCGGCTTCCCAGAACCCGGACACGGCTTGGACACAGCGTCCAGGATTCAGAATACACGTTTCGGACACGTGTGAGATTGGATTTTGAACCCAGTTCAGGTACCCATAACTTCCTACTCGTAGCTCTGTTTCCTATTCCGTCAGTTTTATCACGTAGCCTGTATGACCCCCTCGGTGTCCGTACGAACCGCTCGGTGCATCGCGACCCGTGGTGATCGCGAACCGCGATCCAAAAACAGAAAAAATTAAGCCCTATTTCACCCGGAATCGAGTACGCCCCGCCAAACGGGATGACTTGGTCACGTGCGGTCTTCACCGATACGTGCGCGTCGTAGATACGGACGTGTGAAATTTCGCAGAAGCTGATTCGGATGTGCGTGCACACCGGAATCAGTGCGTATCCGCGGACAACACCCCGTATTCGACTTTTCTGTATTTTGCTGTAACTTAGTGTATACACGTCGGATCGAGACGAAACTTGCGCCATCGGACTCGTAGCAATACGCTGGTCCTGTGGGTCAAGTTTGGTTCGATTCTGAGAACATTGGAAAATCGTGTATCGTGGGCCCCACAGGCTCCACCTGACGGGCGATTTTGAGAACGGCTCATCGGAATCCAATTCTGGAAGTTCCGTTGGATTCGTATCAACGTTCCTGACTTGTTAACACTAAGTTGGACTGATTTGGAGACCTTTGACCCTGACCCAATTTTCGGTGCAAAGCGGCCCACATATGGACCGCTTTGGCCCAGAAATGTCATTTTTTTTGCCCTTGTGTCCAAATTGGACTTAAGGACAGGCGTTTTTAGCTATTTCCTATGTTCTGAGACTGTTGGTAATGTTCATTTCAGCTTTTAGAGGAGTATTTGCTGGACCCACTCATACAAGGACCGCTACTGGTATTCCAACCCCAGGCAAGTGTACCTTGCCATAAATTACAGTTTATTAGTTTCTTTTGTTCTCTTGCTTTATTTTCTGTGACTATTATACATGCTATAACCTAGGACCGTATGACATACTTAGCGTCCGATTACAGTAGGGTGCCAACCCCGTACGCGGAGTTGTGTACGTCATTTAGTGATGGACATTCGAGACCTTTACTTTCTCGTGCTTGTTTATCAAGTACACTATAACCTTGGACACTTGAAACCATACATTGACAGAATCTTCCTGAGATATTCAAGGTAATTCTGTGTAGGATACAGGATGGACATAGTTATTATATTCTTAGATTATGACTGTTGCATTAGCTCTGATCTCACGTGACATGGACATGAGACGTGTGGTTACATTGGATGGGGAGAGACACACAGACTACAGGCTATTATATATATATATATACTACTATTGTGAGGTTGTAGACTCTCGAGCAGAGCTAGACCCATTACTTGTTATTACTGCTACCGGCTCCCCGACACAGAGCTTGTAGCGGTCTCAGCCTGAGTACTAGTGATGCTCTCAGTTGCATTTTTACATAGATGGTTATGTAGTTACCCTGCTTATTTCATTTACTATTTCACTGCATTTATTTAGCTTGTGTTATCTGTACCTTGCTATGTCCCCTGAGGACCTGGATCCGGATGATGTCCCCAGGTTTAGCAGAAGAGCATTATCCCGAGGTTTACGGGACAGGAGCTGAAGCTGTACCAGAAGCTGTTGCTGAAGCTGAACCAAACTTAGAAGCAGAGGTGATGGCTGAAGACTTTTCTTGAGTTTATGTTATTTGTACTCATCTGATACTTTATTTTGGATTCCTTTGTTCTGGTCTGATGAACAAGTGTTTTTAGACTTTTATCGGGTTGTTCTCCGACATACTTTGCTGAGACTGGACATTGATTTACTTTCTTTATATGCTGTTGTTCTTATTATTTGTGTGTGGATGAGATTAGTTTAGACTTATTATTGTAGACCTATATTTACAGCTTAAGTATGCCCCGGTCGGATCCATTAAATTGGGTTAGTCCATCGGTGCGTGCTGCTGGCCATTGCCACGTGTCTAGTCCCTTGGTATTTTGGGACTGGGGCGTGACATCATTAGATGATGTACTTATTATATTTACTTTTATATTCTAGTTTGGTAGTAGATTTATCTCCATCCAACTATTAGTTCCTCTCGACAAGTTCATATTTGGTTCATTGACATATTTGATCATTTATTTCTTTATGATTATTTTGTGGATGGGATTTAGTTATGTCCTATGACTTGTAACAACTATATACCACTTGTGAATTATTGTTCATAATACAGCGTACGCATGTGTTATGGTTTCCATATATTGGAGTCTCCATATACATACGGCTGGCATGCTTACGTATTCCTAGTCCTACGTATTTTGGGACTAGGGTATGACAACTTCCCCGAAGTCAGGTTTAGTACCACCGTTCCGGTCCCTAGTACTCTATCTTGTGCCTGGTTTGCCACCATAACCTTCTTAGAAGTAGGCTTGTAGGTGGTGAACAACTCCTTCTTTGAGCAAACATGACAAGATGCAGGATGCGCCAATGTCAACCCACCAGTCAAAGTTGACACCAGTCGTGACAACCTGCACAATCATAGCAACCTTGTTAGGCTCACATTGCTCTATATGTTTGGGCTTGGATCTGCATTCACTCCGGTAGAGTCTCTTCTTGCCACAATTGAAGCAAGTCACTTCGGACTTGGGCTTTGGCTTTGGTTTGAACGAAGTCGACTTTACCTTCAGATAGTTGAAGTCCTTTTTTTTGTGAGAAGCCTTCTTATTCCCTTTAGAATCACCAGCATGCACCAAGTTGACTTTTGCCAACTGTTTGGACAGAAAATCTAACTTCAGTTGCCCCATGGCCTCATCTTCAATGTGAATCCAGTGAAGAAGATCTTCGAGCTGGATCTCCATCTTCTTACGGTACATGTCAGTCTTGAACCTGATCCATCCTGGAGGAAGCTTGGTGATGATAGCCCCTACCATGAACTTATCTTCCTTCTTCATGCCCTCTTCCTCCAGCTTCTGCTGCATCTTCAGAAGTTCCTTGACTTGCGGCAGCATTACCTTCTCGTCTTCAAATTATAAAGTAAAAAACTTTTCAACGAGATAGATTTTTGACATCTTTTCATCAGTTTTTTAATGCTTCTCAAGAGCTTCCCAGACGTCTTTCGCCTTCTCTTTCTTGTTGTAAGACTCTGCCATCTAGTCCTCCATGGCATTGAGGATCAATAGCCTGCAGAGGTCATTGTCTTCTTTCTACTTGTTGTGTGCGTCATGCGCTACACCAACTTCAAGTTCTTCTCCATCTTCAGGGATGGTAGGTTCTGGATCAACCAACACATAAGCAACTTTGATAAAACGAAGATTCAGATATACCTTCCTCTTCCAAATGTTGTAGTGTTCGCCATCAAACTTCTCAAGCTTGTGAAAGCTAGTATCGAGAAGGTTTGATATGTTCTCCATCTTACTTGAATCTTACTTTAAGATTGTTATTCCTGAGGCTTAATCAAAGATGATAGAACCAGAAGTTGAAGTCGAGATCAGGAGTTCACACAAGAGTTCCCTTCCTGATATCTCTCGATCCAACAAGAAGATAATATATAGGAACTGATTACAACTGAAACAAGATAATAAAAGAATCAGAGAAAACTAACTTCTCGTTCTTTCTTGTAATCACAGTTGCAAACGGATATAACAGAGTTACAACTCACAGAAGAGAGGACGAAGAAGAAGAAGAAGAAGAGACTTTGCTTGCTGGGGTGATAAAGATCACCGTTGCTCAAAGCAAGATTCGTCCCACACGATCTGCTCCCAGAAACCAGCAAGTTCACGTAGAACTTCTGGAACACTCACTGTCACCTCTATCTGGACTCACACGAACTCCCTGGACTCCAATGGTGGCGGCAGCAACCACTCTCTTCGTCTCCTTTTTTCGAAGTGTTATCAAAGAGACGCGAAGAGAGTATTTATAGAGAGAGGGTAAAAACCCTAGCTGTCCAACAGTTACAGAAAGATAGGAACAGATTAATTACGAATCCCTAAAAGATAGGCACGTATTAATTTCAAATCCCTCAAAAAAATGATATGAATAACAGACCGTATCTTTCAATAACCGTTCAAATATATCCGCAGCAGCAGCGCATGCGACTGCCCATGCGGTCGCGCATGAGAGAGCACATCAAATGTATACAAGCGTCTGTGCTGACGTGCAAAGTGCGCCAACAAAGTGGCACTTTCCGCCCTTGAGCCCGAGTCCGAGTCGGGGCTTAACTCCTATGGAATAAATTCCAAGAGAATGATAAAAAGCATAAATGCTTTCATTAAGGAGTTAATCCTTCTTCATCCTAATAAAATACTCACACATGGCACCCATGTGCCTCACCACACCCCATGTGCACACCTCAACACAAGCAAAGCATTATATTGAGATACCCACTTGGTGGTGTAGCCAATGTGAGAGTATCTTTCATAGTCCAAAGGCAAAAACACCAACAGATTTTGTATAAGAAAGGATAACTATTTCTTCCGTTCCGTTAAAAATAATGTTGAAAATAACAGAAAAATTATGTTCGTACCAACAAAAAGAAGCAGATCTATTCTATATTCTATGGCATTGTTTGGTTCGCGGAATCATAAGGTCGGAAAAGAAAACTCATTCATTTCATATGTTTGGATGACAAAGAAATTGAGGAAAAAAGAAAAGTGATTCTCAATGAAAAGAAAAACATGAGAAAATGGTTTTCTACACCCATCCAATGATTCACTTTCTCACCTTAGGTATTCAGTTTTCCTCCTAATCTTTTTGATATTTCCAAACACCGAAAAAAAATCGATAGAAACTACAAATTTTCAAAAGGAAAAAAAGAACAAGATATTAAATTTATTTCGCGACAGTACCAACATGCAATATGAGGATTTGTTCAAACTTTTATTTATTTTGTCTTTTAATATGAACCGTATAAAATAATAGGAGAAACATAAGAAAAATGATGCAATAAATTCATTCTTAGGTTTCCATATTAAAGTGAAGCTCTTCAGTATTTCGTCAAAAATCCCACAGCCCCTCAAGATGTATAATGGGTCGGGCCGGCCCGGCCCGAGGTCCGGTTTGACTGGGTTCAGGTCGGTCCGGACCCAATCTGGTGCAAAGAGCGGGCTGGGCCGGCCCGATCGAATTGGCAGCGGACCCAGCCCGGAACCGTGATCCGATAGGCGGTGGACCGAGCCGAACTGGTATGGGTCCGGACCGGCCCGATTTTTTTTTAAGTTTTTTTTATATATTTTTATATATAATCTATATGATATAACTTATATGTTCATAAATTCTAAGTTAAATTTTATAGGTTTTTTTTTACTACGTTAATTTTGTATAATTTGAAATTTATAAGTTATTTGTTAGAAAGTTTTTTTTTATAATTTATGTAAAATTTATATAAACATTAAGTAAGAAATTTTTATTTGATTTCTTTATATCAATATTTATATAACTTTAAGTATAAATTAAAATCTAAATATTTATAAGTTGTGTTTATTTTTCAATAATTATAGGATGTTTATAGAAATATTTTGGGACCATATGACCCCAAATACTCTAAAAAAAATTGTTATAATGGATCTTTTGGTCATTTTTAGCAAATTGAGCAAAATATTCCTAAAACGGTCAAAAATTCGCCACTAAAACGAGATATTTTGGTAAAAATATCCCCAACGGTTATATTTAAAAAAAAATCAACCGAATCGGACCTGAACCGGGCATGTCCGGGCCGACCGACCGTCCGAATTAGACCCGGCCCGAACAGGACAGACAGTAGGCCGGACCGGCCGGACTTGCGGGTCGGATCCTCCGACCCAGTCCAGACCCGGAGGGAAGAGTACTGGACCGGACCGGTCCGTTGACCGGATTCAGACTGATTTTGACGCGACCGGGTTCGGACCGATTTTGACCGGATCGAGCCCGGACTGGATTCCGGACCGTCCACCCATTCTAACACCTTGACATCCCCTTTCTTCCATCTTCTCATATGCTTTATTATTGCTTGCATTATCCTATTTTTGTTTTTACTTTTGTATAGAATTTTTTATAAATTCTTATCGTTAGACAAAAGTCGGTCTATTTTGAGACACAGATATTTTATTTGCCTTAGAGACCCTTCAACTTAATAGGCCAGTTTGGATAATTTTTTTTTTTTGCCCGGGGGGAGGGCGGGGTGGTGATTTGAATTTTTATCGAAACAAATTATTTTTTAGTCGGAACTAACCAAAAAATATTTGTTATAATTATAAGTTTGTCACAACCAAAATTTACTTGGTGCTAGTCCGTTAAAAAGTATAAAAGCCAACTTTCTATTTTATTTTATTTTATTTTATATTTTACTTTTTTTCTCTTCCAAATTTTAAATATATTAGGGTTCCATGTTCAATCATAGATTCATCTTCAAGGGACTAAAATATAGTTTATGATTCATTTAGAGAGGAATTTCTGAAGTTTCGAACCCATTCTAGGGTTTTGAACTTCTGAAATTCGTGCACAGTCGTGATGGGGATAATGATGTTCTGTCAAAAAATTTGACAGTCCTGTATGTGGGTTCATTTGAATTTTTATCAGGACACGTCATTTCTCACTCGGAACTAGCCAAAAAATATTTGTTATAATTACACGTTTGCCACAACAAAATTTTACTTGGTACTAGTCCACTCAAGAGTATAAAAGCCAACTTTTTATTTTATTTTATTCTATTCATTTTCATATTTTGTTTCTTTCCTCTTCCAAATTTCAAATATGTTAGGGATCCATGTTCATGCATATATTCATCTTCTATGAACTAAAATATGGTTTATGATTCATTTAGAGAGGGATTTATGAAGTTTCGAACCCATTCTAGGGTTTTGAACTTCTGAAATTCGAGCACAGTCACGATGGGTGTAAACCCCCTGAATTTTCAAAAAAAATTTAACTTGGATTTTTCACAATTTTCTGGAATTTTCTGAAAATTTTCTGTAATTAAAATCAGGATTCTAATTATTAAATAAATTTTTAATTGTCAATAAATAACATTAAAATATTATGAAAATAATATTTTTGGGTGTAAAATGGAAAACTGGACTTAGGATCATTTTTCTGGAATTTTTGGGCCTCAGACCTATTTTTAAATGCCTAAACTATTTACCTATTTATTTATTAATTGAATTATTATTATTATTATTATTATTATTATTATTATTATTATTATTATTATTATTATTTATATTTTATTTTAGCCGGCCCAGTCCAGCATCGGGCCCAGCCCGCTCCCCTACCGGGTCGGGTCGGGCTTGCCCAGACCCGACCCGCCTCCGACCCGGAGACCCAGCCCCACTGCCCGAATCCTCCGCCGCTCGCTCGGCCACGCGCAGCGCCGCCCGTGCTTCCCGGCCGCCTTGCCCGCTCCGCTCGGCCCACGCTCCGCCTTCCCCGCCCTCGCCTCCGCCCTCCCCGGCCGACCCAGTTCCCTATCCGCCTATAAAAGCCCCGACCCCGGCCGCCCCCTCGACCCACTCGCCTCCGCTCCGCCGCTGCACTCGCCTCCGCCCCGCCGTGCTGCCCCGGTCCCCTTCCTCCTCCCTTGGCGTCGTCCTCCTCCTCCTCCACGAGAACCCCCTCGAGCCGCAGCTCCTCGCCGTCGGCTCCGCCTGAGCCGTCCCCGGTGCGCCGCCGACCACCAGCCGCGCCCCCAGCAGCCCGACGAGCCGCCCCCAGCCTCCTCCGGCGTTCCCCCGGCTGGACCGCCGCCGGCAGTCTCCAAATCCAGAAAACCCTAATTCCAATTCTTCGTGTCGTGTCGGACACGACACGGACACGATTTTTTCCGATTTTCGGGTCCTGTTCAGGTACTCATATCTTTCTCCTCGCTGCCCGGTTTTCAATTCCGTAAATTGCGTTGTGAAGCCTGTATGACCCTCTCGGTGCCCGGACAAACCGCTCGGGGCATCGCGTCCTGTGGTGATCGCACACCGCGATCCAAAAATAGGAAAAACCATACCCTGTTTCACCCCGGAACAGAGTACGTCCCGCCAAACGGGACGACTTGGTCGCGTGCGGTCTTCACAGATGCGTGCGCGTCGTTGATACAGACGTGTGGGATTTCGCGGAAGATGATTCGGGTGTGCGTGCACACCGGAAACAACGCGTATCCGCGGACATCGTCCCGTATCCGACTTTTCTGCAATTTACCCTAACTTTCTGTGTATACTTCGGATCGAAACAAAACTTGCGCCATCGGACTCGTAGCGATACGCTGGTCCTGTGACCCAAGTTTGGTTCGATTCTGAGAACGTTGACAAAATCGCGTGTCGTGGGCCCCACAGGCCCCGCTCGACGGGCGATTTCGTGATCGGCTCATCGGAATCCAATTCTGGAAGTTTCGTTGGGTTCGTATCATCGTTCCTGATCTGTTGACACTAAGTTTGGTGAATTTGGAGACCTTTGACCCTAACACATTTTTCGGTGCAAAGCGGGCCCACATGCGGACCCCGTTTTGGCCGAAACTGCCGTTTTTGTCCTTGTCTCCAAATTGGACCCAAGGACAGGCGTTTCTAGCTATTTGATATCTTCTGAGCATGATGGTAATGTCTATTTCAGCATCTGGATACATTTCTGGAAATTTTCCCTAGATACAAACTATAATTGGATCCAAACAACAGGCAAGTACCTGCACTTCAAAGTTTAACCTTTATATTATGATAATTAATTCTCTGCTTTACTAGTACCATTGATGATTACACGTAGTGTTAGAATATTGGATTTTATGTCTTGAATACTGGAGTTCATGTCTTGCTTTTCGTGTCGGGTGGGAGAATACTAGAAGGCATGTAGTTTACCCTTCCCCCTGTCCTCACAGCTAGCTGTGGATACACGACTGTACCCTCAGCCTGATACTCGATTTTTTCTGACTGATAGCCGTCTATGACGGCCTGATTAGCCTTATAAACCCCTACATGCTAACTATGTATTCTAAAATAACACAAGTTCACACACATAGTTTTCTGTCTGGTTATAGTTCTTGTTGGCTGTTGTAGTTTCATTTCCTGTCTCATATTATTCCTATTTACTCATATTCCTATTTATAGTCTTAACTCTAGTTATTGTTATTTCTTTTATGCATATTCTCAATATGATACTCAGTCAGTGTCTTTTCTAATTGTCATAAATATTTAGTTTAATCTTGTTGTGCATTGTGTACTTTGCTCCTTTCCTGACTGGATCCGTTGATTTAGGCGATGATGAGAATTTTGCCCCTACCAATTATGGCCCCTATGAGGGAACAGATGTCACTTATGAGGAGCCAGTTCCCACCCAGGAGACCACCTCTGCAGAGTAGTTAGCCGTAGCTATTTATTTATGCTCTTTATCTTAGTAGTCGGGTTTGTCCCCGATTTTATTTCTGGATTTTGTATTAAACATTTGATCTGTTGTCACATTTATTTTATTTAAAATCTCAGCATTCTTTTCCTGTTATTATCTTTGCCTAATTCATTATTTGTGAATGAGCTAGATATTTTAACTGTGGATATGACCTAGACAGCGTACTACCGCCGACTCTACGGCGTAGGCTGGACGTACCCACGTACTCGTGCCCGAATTTCCGGGTGCGGGTCGTGACACATTTTTATGGTGGCCCATGCAGGTCTAGTATCCTTAAATAGGGTAATACCCTAGGACAGGGTATGGAATAAGATTGAGGATTCTAAGAAAAAGCTCATTCACAGAATAGGATCTTCATTTCAGTTCATGATATCATTCCAAATCAATTTTCCTATCACCCTTGATTTCCAAGTAATCTATTCTAATCTTCCTATTCCTTAATCTTTCAGAATGGTTCAGACAAGGAACACAGTAGGAGGCACATCAGAACCAGCTGAGCAGACTGTGCCTGAAACTCTTGCACTCCCTCCGCCTCCATCTACTCCGACAGTTACTTTGGATGGGGCACAGCTACTCGGAGTGTTCCAGGGACTTGTAGAATCCCAGAAAGAACAGACTGCACTTCTACGAACCAGCCTCTCAGAAGCCCTTCGGTCCCAGGAGTCACCACTAAAGAGGCCAGGAAGTGCCAAAGACTTCAAGAACCTCAAACCCCTGGAATTCTATGGAACTGAGGGCATTCTCTATGCCGATGAATGGATAGAGAATGTGGAGCGACTCCTGAAGACTGCTCGGGTCCCTGATGATCTCAAAGTGGAGTCTGCAAGCCTGCAACTGTTCGACATAGCTCGGACCTGGTTTAGAGATGAACCCCAACTATCTGCCCCTGACCTCACCTGGGAGGACTTCAAGAGGCTATTCAAGAAGAAATTCTATCCCGAAGTGGCTCGGAAAGCTCTCGAAAGCCAATTCGAGAGTCTGGAATAAGGTAACCTATCTGTTGATGAGTACACTGATGAATTTAGCAGGTTGAGCCACTTTGCAGAGTACATGGTTCGTACCCCGGAGGACAGAGCCCGTAGATTCAAGAAGGGGTTGTCTTCGGATATTCGCCTTGCTGTCACCAGTAGCCGAGCTCGCACATACGAGGAAATCTTGAGCGTGGCACAAGGCGTTGAGAAAGACATGGGGCATAAACTAAAGCGGGAGAGAGATACTGGAAGTATGGGACCCCACAAACGCCCATTTCAACAACAACTACAGCAGAGAACCCCGCAGCAAACTCAGCGTCCTCTCCCTCGAGCCCCAGCATCCCAACACCAAGCTCAAGGACAGAACCAACAAGCTGCCCCTTATGGCTATTGCCAAAAACCAGGTCATACTTGGCAAGTCTGCAGGAAGAGGCTAGGTGCCTGCCTCTACTGCGGCTCAGCAGCGCATCAAATGAGGGACTGTCCTGCTGCTCAAGGACGCCCAGTTGCACCAAAGGCTCCAGTCCAGGCCAGGCCCCCAGCAGCACAGCAGAGGGGACCCCCGCTTCCAACTCAACAACAACGCTTTGCTCAGCACCAACAGCAGCAACAGAGGGGTGCACCTCAGCAAGGCCGTACTTTTGCAATGACTCTGGAAGAAGCTGAAGCCACAGCAGACGTGATCACAGGTTCTGTGCTTATAAATTCAATATCAGCCATTACTTTATTTGATTCTGGAGCTTCACATTCATTCATGTCAGTAGATTTCCTTAGAAGCATAGCTTAATCACTGAACCCCTTAGGAATTGCTATAAGATCATTACCGGTGGAGGAATTATCCCGGTTAGTGATGCATGTAACAATTGTCCTATTACATTATGTGGAAGAGAACTATATGCTAGGCTACTCGTAATGCCAGTTCCCAGTTTTAACATTATACTGGGTATGGATTGGTTGAGTCAACATCATACCACCATAGACTGTCACAGAGGTAGTGTAATCTTCAGGCCCCCTGACAAGCCAGAATTTGAATTCGCTAGAGGTTCTAGAGAAATTGGTAGTAATAAAATTTACGGAGCCCTAGTACCAGAAGAATTGCCACTACCTATCATCTCTGAATGTCTTGATGTCTTCCCTAAGGATCTTCCAGGATTACCCCCAGACCGAGAAGTTGAATTCTCTATTGACTTAGTGCCAGGAGCAGCGCCAGTATCTCAAAATCCCTACAGAATCAACAAGAAAGAGATAATAGAACTAAATGAGCAGATAAAAGAGTTAGAAGATAAATGCTTCATTAGGTCTAGTGTCTCACCCTGGGGAGCTCCAGTATTATTTGTGCCCAAGAAGGACAGAACATCCCGAATGTGTATTGACTATAGGGCCTTGAATGCCTTAACAATTAAGAATAAGTATCCCCTGCCCAGGATAGATGACTTATTTGATCAATTAAGTGGAGCTCGGGTATTTTCAAAGATTGACTTGAGGTCTGGTTACCACCAAGTAAGGGTGAGGAAGGAAGACATCCCTAAAACTGCTTTCAATACCCGGAACGGACACTACGAATTCTTAGTGATGCCGTTCGGGTTGACGAATGCTCCAGCAGTTTTTATGAACTTAATGAACAGAGTCTTCCAGCAATATCTAGACAAATTTGTAGTGGTCTTTATTGATGATATTTTGATCTATTCCAAGACTCCCGAAGAACATGAAAAACACTTGAGGCTAGCATTGGAGACTTTAAGGAAGGAAAAACTTTATGAAAAATTATCTAAATGTGCATTCTTCCTAGACAAAGTAGAATTCTTGGGACATGTTGTGACTGGAGATGGAATAGCAGTAGATCCCAAGAAGATAGCGGCAGTAGAATCATGGCCCACTCTAGACTCTGTAGCAGAAATTAGAAGCTTCCTGGGACTAGCTGGCTACTATCGGAAGTTCGTGAAGGACTTTGCTAGAATTGCTGAGCCCATGACAAAATTAACAAGGAAGGATGAAGAGTTCATCTGGACTGATGAATGTCAGTATACTTTTGAAGAATTGAAGAAAAGGCTGACAACTGCCCCTATTCTGACCTTACCATCTGGAACCGAGGATTCGCTATATATGGTGATGCTTCTGGAAAAGGTCTAGGTTGTGTATTGGAGCAGAACAAGAAGGTGATAGCATATGCCTCTAGACAGCTTCGACCTCATGAAAAGAACTATCCAACTCATGATTTAGAATTGGCAGCTGTTATCTTTGCTCTTAAGCTATGGAAGCATTATCTTTATGGAGAAAATGTGGAAATATTTACAGACCATAAAAGTCTAAAATATATCTTCACTCAGAAAGAGATGAACATGAGGCAAAAAAGGTGGCTGGAGCTAATGAAAGATTTTGATATCACACTTCAATATCATCCTGGGAAGGCCAATGTAGTTGCTGATGCTCTAAGCAGATATCCTATGACGATGTACTTGACTATGGACCGACACTTGCTCGAGGACTTGGAAAGTTTAGGTATTGAGGTAATTATCTCAGGAAAAGAAGGCCAAATGATGAACTTGCAGATTCAATCTACCTTAATAGATAAGATCAAGGAGACTCAGTTTCAAGACGAAGGCCTGCGAAGCATTCGAGGTCAAGTGCAAGCTGGATTAGTGGAGGACTTCAAAATTCATGAAGATGGATCACTGAGGCATGGAGATAGATTATGTGTACCTCAAGGAGACATAAGAGAAGAAATTATGCAAGAGGCACACAGATCGCAATACTCTATACATCCAGGAGCCAACAAAATGTATAAAGACCTGAGGACGCATGTTTGGTGGCATGGCATGAAAAGAGAAGTAGCCAAGTTTGTATCTCGTTGCTTAGTGTGCCAACAAGTCAAGGCTGAAAGACAAAGACCTGGGGGATTGCTTCAACCACTACCCATTCCGGAGTGGAAGTGGGAACATATTACAATGGATTTTGTTTCTGGGCTTCCAAGGACACCTAGTGGAAAGGATGCAATTTGGGTGATAGTGGATAGACTGACCAAGTCTGCACATTTTTTACCCTTTAAAGTAGGGCTATCTACAGAAAAGTTGGCAGATTTATATATCAGACATATTGTTAAATTGCATGGGGTTCTAGTAAGTATTGTCTCCGACCGAGATTCAAGATTCACCTCTCACTTCTGGAAGAGCTTACAAGCCAGCTTGGGGACTCAACTCAAATTCAGCACAGCTTATCATCCCCAAACCGATGGACAATCGGAACGTACAATCCAGACCCTTGAAGATATGCTCCGTACATGTGTTCTGGATTTTGGAGGATCGTGGGAAGACTATCTACATCTTGTGGAGTTCTCTTATAATAACAGTTACCAAGCAAGTATTGAGATGACTCCATTTGAAGCTTTGTATGGACGAAGATGTCGTACCCCGCTATCATGGGACGACGTAGGAGAAAGAGCCTTACTGGGACCAGAGATGGTGATTGATTCAACTGAGAAGGTAAAACAAATAAGGGAAAGACTTCGGGTGGCTCAAGACAGGCAACGACATTGGACAAACAGCCACCGAAGGCCCTTGGAATTTGAGGTAATTAAATTTATGAAATTCAAGTTAATTTAAACATTATGATTATGGAACTAAGACTTGATTATGACTTTATTAAAGGTTGGAGAACTGGTATTCTTGAAGATTTCTCCGACACGTGGCACCATTAGTTCGGAAGGAGTGAAAAACTCAGCCCAAAATTTATTGGACCTTTTGGCATACAGGAGAAAATCGGAGAAGTGGCATACCGTCTGGCATTGCCACCCTCTCTGGATGGAGTCTATAACGTTTTCCACGTGTCGCAGCTGAGAAAATACGTGTCAGATCCCAGCCATATTTTGGATCACTCAGAGCTCGAAGTAGGCCCAAGTTTGACTTACCAAGAGCAACCCGTGGAGATACTGGACCGATCGGAGAAAGTTCTAAGGAACCAGGTTATTTCCCTTGTTCGCGTAGCTTGGAAGCACCATTCTCCCGGCGAATCCACCTGGGAGCGAGAAGACGAGATTAGAGAGCGCTACCCTTATCTTTTTGAACCCTGAGGTATATTTTAACTCTCGGCCCTTCCTTTCGTGCCATTGTTATTCTTAAATTTCGAGGACGAAATTTTTATAAGTTGGGTAGATTGTAAACCCCCTGAATTTTCAAAAAAAATTTAACTTGAATTTTTCACAATTTTCTGGAATTTTCTGAAAATTTTCTGTAATTAAAATCATGATCCTAATTATTAAATATTTTTTTAATTATCAATAAATAATATTAAAATATTATGGAAATAATATTTTTGGGTGTAAAATGGAAAACTGGACTTAGGGTAATTTTTCTGGAATTTTTGGGCCTCAGACCTATTTTTAAATGCCTAAACTATTTACCTATTTATTTATTAATTAAATTATTATTATTATTATTATTATTATTATTTAAATTTTATTTTAGCCGGCCCACTGGGCCTGACCCGGCCCAGTCCAGCATCGGGCCCAGCCCGCTCCCCTACCGGGTCGGGTCGGGTATGCCCAGACCCGACCCGCCTCCGACCCGGAGACCCAGCCCCCCTGCCCGAATCCTCCGCCGCTCGCTCGGCCACGCTCAGCGCCGCCCGCGCTTCCCGGCCGCCCTGCCCGCTCCGCTCGGCCCACGCTCCGCCTTCCCCGCCCTCGCCTCCGCCCTCCCCGGCCGACCCAGTTCCCTATCCGCCTATAAAAGCCCCGACCCCGGCCGCCCCCTCGACCCACTCGCCTCCGCTCCGCCGCTGCACTCGCCTCCGCCCCGCCGTGCTGCCCCGGTCCCCTTCCTCCTCCCTCGGCGTCGTCCTCCTCCTCCACCAGAACCCCCTCGAGCCGCAGCTCCTCGTCGTCGGCTCCGCCTGAGCCCTCCCCGGCGCGCCGTCGACCACCAGCCGCGCCCCCAGCAACCCGACGAGCCGCCCCCCCAGCAACCCGACGAGCCGCCCCCAGCCTCCTCCGGCGTTCCCCCGGCCGGACCGCCGCCGGCAGTCTCCAAATCCAGAAAACCCTAATTCCAATTCTTCGTGTCGTGTCGGACACGACACGGATACGGTTTTTCCCGATTTTCGGGTCCTGTTCAGGTACTCATATCTTTCTCCTCGCTGCCCCGGTTTTCAATTCCGTAAATTGTGTTGTGAAGCCTGTATGACCCTCTCGGTGCCCGGACAAACCGCTCGGGACATCGCGTCCTGTGGTGATCGCACACCGCGATCCAAAAACAGGAAAAACCAGACCCTGTTTCACCCCGGAACTGAGTACGTTCCGCCAAACGGGATGACTTGGTCGGTGCGGTCTTCACAGATGCGTGCGCGTCGTTGATACGGACGTGTGGGATTTCGCGAAAGCTGATTCGGGTGTGCGTGCACACCGGAAACAACGTGTATCCGCGAACATCGCCCCGTATCCGACTTTTCTGCAATTCACCCTAACTTTCTGTGTACACTTCGGATCGAAACAAAACTTGCGCCATCGGACTCGTAGCGATACGCTGGTCCTGTGACCCAAGTTTGGTTCGATTCTGAGAACGTTGACGAAATCGCGTGTCGTGGGCCCCACAGGCCCCGCTCGACGGGCGATTTCGTGATCGGCTCATCGGAATCCAATTCTGGAAGTTCCGTTGGGTTCGTATCATCGTTCCTGACCTGTTGACACTAAGTTTGGTGAATTTGGAGACCTTTGATCCTGACACGTTTTTCGGTGCAAAACTGGCCCACATGCGGACCCCGTTTTGGCCGAAACTGTCGTTTTTGTCCTTGTCTCCAAATTAGACCCAAGGACAGGCGTTTTTAGCTATTTGATATCTTCTGAGCATGATGGTAATGTCTATTTCAGCATCTGGACATATTTCTGAAAATTTTCCCGAGATACAAACTATAATTGGATCCAAACAACAGGCAAGTACCTGCACTTCAAAGTTTAACCTTTATATTATGATAATTAATTCCCTGCTTTACTAGTACCATTGATGATTACACGTAGTGTTAGAATACTGGATTTCATGTCTTGAATACTGGAGTTCATGTCTTGCTTTTCGTGTCGGGTGGGAGAATACTAGAAGGCATGTAGTTTACCCTTCCCACTGTCCTGACCGCTAGCTGTGGATACACGACTGTACCCTCAGCCTGATACTCGATTTTTCCTGACTGATAGTCGTCTATGACGGCCTGATTAGCCTTATAAACCCCTACATGCCAACTATGTATTCTAAAATAACACAAGTTCACACACATAGTTTTCTGTCTGGTTATAGTTCTTGTTGGCTGTTGTAGTTTCATTTCCTGTCTCATATTATTCCTGTTTACTCATATTCCTGTTTATAATCTTAACTCTAGTTATTGTTATTTCTTTTATGCATATTCTCAATATGATACTCAGTCAGTGTCTTTTCTAATTGTCATAAATATTTAGTTTAATCTTGTTGTGCATTGTGTACTTTGCTCCTTTCCTGACTGGATCCGTTGATTTAGGCGATGATGAGAATTTTGCCCCTACCTATTATGGCCCCTATGAGGGAACAGATGTCACTTATGAGGAGCCAGTTCCCACCCAGGAGACCACCTCTGCAGAGTAGTTAGCCGTAGCTATTTTTTTATGCTCTTTATCTTAGTAGTCGGGTTTGTCCCCGATTTCATTTCTGGATTTTGTATTAAACATTTGATCTGTTGTCACATTTATTTCATTTGAAATCTCAGCATTCTTTTCCTGTTATTATCTTTGCCTAATTCATTATTTGTGAATGAGCTAGATATTTTAACTGTGGATATGACCTAGACAGCGTACTACCGCCGACTCTGCGGCGTAGGCTGGACGTACCCACGTACTCGTGCCCGAATTTTCGGGTGCGGGTCGTGACAATGGGGACGATGATATTCTGTTAAAAATTGACAGTCCTGTATAAAGTTATGACTGTCAAAAATTTTGACAGTCCTAACAATAGTCAGGTATGTCAAAAATTTTGACAGTCCTAACTTTATACAGGACTGTCAAAAATTTTGACTGCCCTATAATACAGAGAAAAGTGTAACATGGGATTGAAAAATTCAAAATTCAAGTATCATAATACAGAGAAAAGTGTAACTTCTGAAAAATTCAAGTATCATAGTACTGTCAAAACTTTTGACAGTCTTAAGAGTCCAGTAGCTTTAAATTAGGACTGTAAAAAAATTTGACAGTCCTAGACTTTGTTCCCTTTGTGCTACCGTAAAAAAATAACGTATACCGTAGAGAAGGCTTCGAGTGACCATATATATTTGTTCAAAAATTAATTTTTATCAAACAATAGGTCGATTTGTATGTCCTCGATGGGAGTTAAACAATTCGTGTAAAAAGAATCAACGTCCGAGGTCAGACGCACATGGTACAACCAAAAGTATGAAATTTAAATTTTCAAAAAATCATAACTTTTGACTGGGAGATAAAAATGAGATCCAGCTGGTGCCAAAACGAGTGTATCAAAAAGTAGTATGGGATGAAACTGCTTCATCGTTTGATGAAAATTTCGTCATTTCAGAATCGCAAAATAATAATATTTCGATCTTCGAATTTGACTTTGATTAAATATTTTTCCAGTATCTCATTGTTAACGAGTAAAAATTGATATCTCCGGACGTTCAAATATTATTATATAATACATCAATATGAAGAAGACTAAAAATGGAACACAAATTTAATTTTTTTTATAATGACAAAATTATCTATTAATAATAATTTAGTAATCGTAATAAGAAATATTTAATTTTCGACTACGGCAAATTTTAAAAAAAATTAGTATTTCTAGTGAATCTAAAAAAAATTTCAATATATAAATCTAAAAAAAATTTAAAAAATTTAAAATATAAGGACTGTAAAATTTTTAAGAAAATTACAGTATACTAGGACTGTAAAATTTTTTGACAGTCCAAGTGAAAACTTACTGTAAATCAGATTTTGACAGTCCTACCAACAATTATGACTCTTAAAATTGACAGATATACAACCAGTTTTCATTAGAACTTTCAAAAAATTTCACAATCCTTGAAGTATTTATGGCTGTAGAAAAATTATACAGTCCTGGATTTCTACAAGACTGTAGAAATTTTCTATAGTCCTAGTAAAAAAATGGCTACCCTGAATAAAAGTTCATCTAAACTGAACTAATTTTAATCCCGATTAGCTCCGAA
This sequence comes from Iris macrosiphon, assembly GCA_036927795.1. Lineage (NCBI taxonomy): Eukaryota > Viridiplantae > Streptophyta > Magnoliopsida > Asparagales > Iridaceae > Iris > Iris macrosiphon. Next base: position 46,278,597 of record JAYESA010000020.1, on the reverse strand, counting down.
TAAAAAAAATGATGTGTCTCGATAAAAATTCTTTCATTTTGTCTCTATTTGCTGCCCAAACGCATATATATAAGCGTTTGGTTATAACCCATCACGTTCAACCTCAACTACTCATCTGGGGGCTCATAACGTTTTTGCAAAATTTGGCACCGGCTAAAATGACCCAACACAAGCTGCGACCAAAAGTCTTCAGCAAACTTGCCCCAGTAAATGCAAAAGTTTTGGCTACAATTAAAGAAGAGGACCTACACGCCCCATATACAGTACAAGTACAACTCAGATTTTTTTTTAAAGAAATTTATTACAATTGTAAAATGTTTAATAAAAAATGTTGAGATATCATTCAAAGCTAGAAATATACGTTGTTCTTACTACCAAAATTCTAGATGTCAATTTTATCATAATTGTATATCCTTATTTCTCAACTAAAATGAGAACTTTTTTATATCAGGATGGACTTTCTTCTTGGCAACAAGGCTACAAATTAGCAGGCCTAGGTTTGCTTTGGCTACTACTGCCCTTTTTTTCTTCTTCTTATAAATCGGTTCAAGTTAGCTTGGTAATAACAATTGATCCAAAAAAAAAGAAAAAAAAATTATTTGCTTCAATTTTTTAACTGATTTTGAAAGCAATGAAATGCGTGCTTCCAAAATCTGTACAGCTTATCAAGTCCATTTTTACATAAATGTTCATTATTTATTTATCTCTTACATTCTCACCATTTATCTTTGTATAATTTCATCATTTCCAATAATTTCAAAATTGAAAAGTTTGTTTCACCTTATTGCTTTTGATAACAGCTTTCATTATGTATTTACCAAACAATTTTAGATCAATTATTTTTGTAGCAACTTAGAAACTAGTGCTTTCGACAACACTTTTAATAAGTTTCAACAATGCTAAACCAAGTCAAAAATAGTATAAAAAAAAATATTGATTATGACTGGATTTGATACATTTACATGGTCTGTTGTGATGAGCAGTAACGTAAACTATTTGTTAATACCAGTTTCTACTTATTTTTTCATAAGCTGGCTAGTTTTTATTTTGGGGCCAATTTCTAAAGTTGTAGAAGATGCTTCAAAAGTAGTTTTTCCTTTTCTTAAAATGCATAATAAGAGGTGGTTTGGTCGTGTGAAAGTGGACGGAATGTGGCAGTAAGTTGAGATGTAGAGAGCAGGATTTGGAAATCCACTGTTTGGCTCAGCTTGATGGGCATTACTTCTAGTTCATGTAGGGTGCAGAAGAGGAAAAAACTTTGATATAGACGGGGTATTAAAGTTTTGATACCTCCGTGTATGACATATGGAGGGCCCAAATGTCATACATCGGAGGTTATCAAAACTTTGATACCCCGTGTTAGTTCAGTCCACTCCCCAAAAATATTTTAGGATGTGGATTGAAGTGGCTTCATATATTTTTTTAATATAAAATTATTATTTGTAACTAAAGATTATTAATTTGTAATTATCAATTTACCTAAATATTAATCCGTAAGAAAAATATTAACTCTATGAATCATAAATACTCAAAATAATATAGGTTGTGTCATCGAAAGCATGGCAAAAATAAATTGGATATACCATGGACATTCCAAAATATTAAAGTAGAACACGTCAAACCAAATTTTTTTTTCATATGAAGGAATATATTTTATAAATATTGCGGGTAAAAGAATATGTTTGAAAAAATTATATTTGGAGGGATAACTCTCCAACTCACTTGGTGTGAGAATGGAGTGGTAGGACCCAGTCAAGTAAAAGAGATAAATCTCTAACTCAATTGGCGTATAAAGGAGGGGGAGGTTGGCATGAGATTGGGACATGGGACCCGCGATTGGTGGGACCCAACCTTCCGCTCCAACAATTTCTGTTTTTTTAGAATTTTTTTTAATAATGATGATATGTTTACGTAAATTAGATAATACGAAACAAATATGTATATATATTTTTTGGATGCATTTTGTTGGTTTCGGTTTTGTTTTAATTTATTTAGTGTATTAGTTTAGTTTTTATTTGTATAGATATTGTCCATATTATATTTTTAAATAATATTTTTTGATTTGTTATTATCCATATTATATTTTTTTTGATATTACTAATAGATAAATTGTTATTATCTATTCACAAAATTTATTTAATTTAAAATAAATCAAATAAATAATTATATATATAAATTTTAAATAGATATTCAAAAAAATATAAAATTATATTTGATTTATTTATTTTATATAATATTACATTTGATTTCTTTTTGTTACAATATACAATTTTTAATTAACAAATTTAAAAATATAATATGTGCACCCATGTTCAATATTGATAATAACATATTATATTTTAAAAATTGTATTTTATAAAAAAAAGAAAAAGAAATCAAATGTAATATTACATAAAATAAATAAATCAAATATAATTTTATATATTTTTTGTAATATCTATTTAAATTATATATATATATATATATATATATATATATATATATATATATATATATATATATATATTTGATTTATTTTAAATCAATTAAATTTTGTGAATATATAATAACAAATTATCTATTAGTAATATCACAAAAATTATAATATGGATAATAATAAATCAAAAAAATTATTTAAAAATATAATATGGATAATATCCATACAAATAAAAACTAATACACTAAACCCCCAAAAAAATCAAAACAAACTACTTGAACCAAAACATTTTTTTTTTCGTGTTATCTAATTTTTGTAAATATATTATGGTTATAAAAAAAAATTTTAAAAAAAAGAAATGGATGGAGCAAGAGGTTTTGTCCCACCAATCTTAAGCTTCCTGAACGATGCGGGTCCCACGTTCCAATCTTACGTCAACTTAGTTGGCATGGAGTTGGAGTTTTATCTCTTTTACTTGGCTGGGTCTCACCACTCCATTTTCACGCCGAGTGAGCTAGAGAGTTATCCCTCCAAATAAAATATTTTTAAACATATCCCTTTACCCGCAATATTTATAAAAATATATTCCTTCATATGAAAATATCTGAAATATATATCATGGTCGTGTCTTTATTGTGTCGTGTCTTATCCATGTTCGTACAACATAGTATCAAATAATGTATAACGATAGTCGATATTAAGAAATTAATATTATTAAAATTCTAGTTAATGTTAAAAATAATATTTAAATGTATGTAACCAACAATTTTAAATATTATATTATATATTATACTTAAAAAAATATTTGCTGACATTAACTTTTAGTATTAAATTAAAAATTAAACAATTAGTATTAATAAATATTTATCATTTTAGCTATATAATTAATTTAACTTTTATTATTATTATAATACACTTTTTTTACCTCTTTATATGAAAATCCAAACACGAAAGTGTGAATTTGTTTACTTCAAAGTTTTAAAATATTATCTATCCAAACAAAAATAATAGTTCCAGCAGAAAACAACTATAATAAAATTAAAAAATATATATGCATTTTATTTTCGTCAGACAAAAAGACCGATCCATACAAACTCTAGTATCAAACCAAGTATATGGCAAAAGATTACATACAGCTTTAAGGAGATGTAGATTGAAATCCACCAGTTTATCTCAATCATAGAAGAATATAAGTTGTGTTGCTGGAACATTTGTTACATCATTTGTAGTATTTTTCAATTTTTGTTTCATGTAAATAACATGAGTTATTGTAGCAAGAGTTGCATTATGTACGGTCAAATTGATTCTAAGACAAAATACAACATCCATTATATTGTTTCAAGATAAAGTGCAAACAAATCTTTCTTAGATTTACGTTTTTTGCAATTAAAAATCCTTTGATTTAAAAAACTTAATTTTTTCTATTTTTATTCGATTTACATCCATTTTAGATTTTTTTCGTTAACGGACGTTAATATAGACGTGAATGACTAATAGACCCTTCCTAATCCTAAACCTAATCAAAATTCTAATCATAATCCTCATAACTAATTCTAACCCTAACCCTCCCCCCTCTCTCTCCGGTCGGCAACCCTCTCCCCCTATCTCTCCGGCCGGCGGGAGGAGGCGAGCAGCGCAGGGATGAGGGGGAGAAGGAGGAGGGGAGGAGGAGGAGCTGACGGAGGGAGGAGGGTTGCCGACCGGAGCTGGCGGAGGGGGAGGAGGAGGCGGGGAGGAGGGGGAGGCTCAGGGGAGGAGGGGGAGGAGTTGGAGGGAGGCAGAGGAGGAGGGAGGGTGAGGACAAGGAGAAGGGGAGGAGGGAGGCGGAGGGGGAGAGAAGGGGAGGAGGGAGGCGGAGGGGGAGGAGTAGGCGAGGAGGAGGGGGAGGCGCGGGGGAGGAGCTGGAGGTGGGGTGTCACGACCCAATTCCGTAGAATCACTTGAGGCGTCCCCCGAATCGTGACCGCCGTGCGGGCCTGGAGTTGCGCCCGCACAAGGCTTTAATGATTTGCATAGTAAGCACATATTCAGAGTACGCAGATAAATTGAAACACATATTTGAAACATAGAAAAGTTCTCTTTATTGATAATGAACATCTATTACAAACTCCTGAACGAGTCAGCTAATATGCCGAACGGCTTACAAAAGGGTTGACTCAAAATGAGATAACAGTCCTGTACATTACATCCCTTTATAAACTCAAAACGATAAGGACCTCCAGGCTGGAGGATAGCTTTGCCACGGAGCTGCATTTGTGTATGAAGAGTTGCAGCTTCGGACTTCAAAAGGCTTCGAGGGCGCGGTGAAGATGCGCCAACAGTTGGACTGGATCGGGTAGACGACTTCGGCTCCTCGCTCGGTTCGCCTTGGTGCGGAGAACCTGTTTCAACGAGGGTCAGCATATCGAAACATGCTGGTGAAGGCGAGCTAGCCTGACTATACCAATCAACACATTGTTTAGTGAAGCATGCATATTTTGTGGGTTTCTATCTTGCCTTAGTTCATTTACAAGTAAGCAGCATATAGAATTTACTGAAATGAACGTGCCACCGTTAGGTGAATTTTACCTGACCGTCTGAATTACCTGCACAATACTTACCATGCCTTCCCTGCCACGAAGACACAAGTTAGTATGCAACAGGTTTAAATATACAGGGGATCACTGGCGGGATGCCATAATGGACGGGGCATAGTACATGAATGAAATAACAAGTTACGCAATGAACATGGGCGCCACAAGTTATTCCATCCGATACAGGCGACTATTCAGGAGTTCCGTCCGGATCGGATCGGTGCCAGTGCCCCAGCAACCGTCCGCAGGAACTAAGACCTTGTGCACAAGTTGTCCGTGATCAACATATACACTAAGTTAGCAGTTGAGGCAAATCAGGGCAATAACAGGTACGGGACAGTAACAGGAGGAGAGCTACTTTGGCATAGTCTCCCTATCAGATTATTGCATTCAGGATGAGTTATGTTCATAGCATAATTTAAAGAAGAGCATACATTCTAACTTGTATTATGCATATGATAAATATTTCCGAGCGAACACACATGCAAGTAAGTAACCGTTCACAGTTTGATTGACAAGCAGTATTAACCAAGTCTATTCTCTTTTATCTTGGTTTCTTTTATTTTACTTGGTATCGTTTGATCGGGGCAAGGAGTGAAGCTTGGAAGCAGGGCTAGCTAATCGGGTTGGTAGCCACTCACTTAGATTTTGGAAAGAAGAAGGAAAGAGGCGCTTCACGACTCCGCTCGCAAGCCGCCTACTGCTCGTTCACCTGCACACGAACAGCTCGATTAATACTTCTCCCTCTCTTTCCATTCTCGGAATAGAAGTGCAAGTCAATGAACGAAAACAATGAAAACCATCGAAACCGTTCAAGGAAAACAAGCAAATCCCAAAACCAACTCAAAGCACGAAAGCAACAAGCGACATCGAAAACCGAGGCAATAAAAGATAGCAGCGGAGAGGTCCCTCCTGACTCTGCCGCTAAGCCGATCCTTGGGGCGCAGTCCACTGAATATGGGAATCGATTCCGAAGAAACAAATCCATAACGAGGACGAGTTCTTAATTCAATCTATCCCGATCGAACGATACCGTCTTGTATTTCTTAGCCGCGCTCTCCGCACCGGGAGAACGGGGCGCTACATCCTACCCAACCAATTGGAAGTTTCGTCCCGAAACTTAAGAACAGGGCCTACGTTTGAGAGCAGGGGTACGGCGATCCGGGAGGGGGAAAACATCTACCCGATGGTTGGGGTCACCACAACGGAGGCAAGACCCTAGCTTGCGACGGCACTTATCGGCCGTATGACCCGGCTTGTTACAGAAATGACAAATTAGCCTCCGATTTCCTTTTTGTGAACCGTCGTCATTGTGACGCTTTGCAGCGTTGTTTCCTCCCTCGTTGCCTTGGCGTTTGTGATTGTAGGTATGCACAGCGCCGGTGAAAATGTGAGGATACTGCAGTTCGAGGGATAGGGCATGATTCATGACTTCACGTATTGTCCCGTACTTATTATTGACCACGTGCGAATGGATGGCAGGGCGTAGTCCACCTTCAAACCTTCTGGCTCGACTCGCTGCATCAGGTAAATAGGCCCTAGCGAATTTGGAGAGTCGGTTGAATTCGGCGGAGTACTGCTTCACAGTCAAACTGCCCTGCCTCAGTTGCACGAAATCATTCTCCATTTGACGTTGTACTGGAGGGGGTATAAACTCCTCTTCGAACGCGGCACGAAAGGTCGTCCACGAGATCGCCTCCTCTCCGTGATCAAATTGGAGAGATCGTCGATGCACGTCCCACCAATCGTGTGCGTTGAGGCAGAGCTGTAGTTGCGCGCAGGCGACGCGCTTATCTTCGGGGACCTCTAGCAGAGTGAAGTGATCTTCGAGCTCGGCTAGCCAATCTAGAGCTACCACTGGGTCCTCAGTCCCGTTGAATGGGGTGTTGCAGACTTTTTTGAAATGGCCCAAGTTGAAGGCAGTCACGTCCCTCGGCCTTGGAATTTGAGGCGTCTCCACTTCAAGCACGGGCTGTTCCACCGGAGTCGTTGCTGTTGCGGCGGAATGGTTGGCAGCCAAAGTCTGAACGATCTGTTGCAGAGCATCTACCTGCTTTTGTTGGACTGAGAATCGGGTCTCTAGATTACTCTCGAGCTTGGCTTGGCGAGCATCGTCTCGTTGTCGTTGCGATTCTAACATTTGTATTACCCGCTCAAGCGGGTCGACTTGAGACATGCCTCGTTGGCTCCGAGAGCTTCCCGAAGTACCCAAACTGCTTTCTTGTGTTTCGTTCAGTGGTTGCGCTGCAGATTGCGCTGGATCCATTCCTTTAAAAGAAGGTAAATTACATTAGGATCATAATGTATTATGGACTTATTGCATGAACGTATCTCATTTTGGCCTAGCGAGTTCAAGAGTTCGCACAGGAATTTGATCGTTAAAGGAACTTTTCCAGCACGAAGTCTAAGGAACTTTGAATCTGTGCTCTGATACCACTATGTCACGACCCAATTCCGTAGAATCACTTGAGGCGTCCCCCGAATCGTGACCGCCGTGCGGGCCTGGAGTTGCGCCCGCACAAGGCTTTAATGATTTGCATAGTAAGCACATATTCAGAGTACGCAGATAAATTGAAACACAGATTTGAAACATAGAAAAGTTCTCTTTATTGATAATGAATATCTATTACAAACTCCTGAACGAGTCAGCTAATATGCCGAACGGCTTACAAAAGGGTTGACTCAAAATGAGATAACAGTCCTGTACATTACATCCCTTTATAAACTCAAAATGATAAGGACCTCCAGGCTGGAGGATAGCTTTGCCACGGAGCTGCATTTGTGTATGAAGAGTTGCAGCTTCGGACTTCAAAAGGCTTCGAGGGCGCGGTGAAGATGCGTCAACAGTTGGACTGGATCGGGTAGACGACTTCGGCTCCTCGCTCGGTTCGCCTTGGTGCGGAGAACCTGTTTCAACGAGGGTCAGCATATCGAAACATGCTGGTGAAGGCGAGCTAGCCTGACTATACCAATCAACACATTATTTAGTGAAGCATGCATATTTTGTGGGTTTCTATCTTGCCTTAGTTCATTTACAAGTAAGCAGCATATAGAATTTACTGAAATGAATGTGCCACCGTTAGGTAGATTTTACCTGACCGTCTGAATTACCTGCACAATACTTACCATGTCTTCCCTGCCACGAAGACACAAGTTAGTATGCAACAGGTTTAAATATACAGGGGATCACTGGCGGGATGCCATAATGGACGGGGCATAGTACATGAATGAAATAACAAGTTACGCAATGAACAGGGGCGCCACAAGTTATTCCATCCGATACAGGCGACTATTCAGGAGTTCCGTCCGGATCGGATCGGTGCCAGTGCCCCAGCAACCGTCCGCAGGAACTAAGACCTTTGCACAAGTTGTCCGTGATCAACATATACACTAAGTTAGCAGTTGAGGCAAATCAGGGCAATAACAGGTACGGGACAGTAACAGGAGGAGAGCTACTTTGGCATAGTCTCCCTATCAGATTATTGCATTCAGGATGAGTTATGTTCATAGCATAATTTAAAGAAGAGCATACATTCTAACTTGTATTATGCATATGATAAATATTTTCGAGCGAACACGCATGCAAGTAAGTAACCGTTCACAGTTTGATTGACAAGCAGTATTAACCAAGTCTATTCTCTTTTATCTTGGTTTCTTTTATTTTACTTGGTATCGTTTGATCGGGGCAAGGAGTGAAGCTTGGAAGCAGGGCTAGCTAATCGGGTTGGTAGCCACTCACTTAGATTTTGGAAAGAAGAAGGAAAGAGGCGCTTCACGACTCCGCTCGCAAGCCGCCTACTGCTCGTTCACCTGCACACGAACAGCTCGATTAATACTTCTCCCTCTCTTTCCATTCTCGGAATAGAAGTGCAAGTCAATGAACGAAAATAATGAAAACCATCGAAACCGTTCAAGGAAAACAAGCAAATCCCAAAACCAATCAAAGCACGAAAGCAACAAGCGACATCGAAAACCGAGGCAATAAAAGATAGCAGCAGAGAGGTCCCTCCTGACTCTGCCGCTAAGCCGATCCTTGGGGAGCAGTCCACTGAATATGGGAATCGATTCCGAAGAAACAAATCCATAACGAGGACGAGTTCTTAATTCAATCTATCCCGATCGAACGATACCGTCTTGTATTTCTTAGCCGCGCTCTCCGCACCGGGAGAACGGGGCGCTACATGGGGGGTGGCGTGGATCGGCGGGAAAGGGGTAGACACGGGGGAGGAGGGGGGGTCTTTGGGGGATCGAGGAGGAGAGGAGCCTGGTGTGGGCGGGCGAGGAGGGGGTGAGGCGCGGGGAGGAGCTCGGTGGCGGGGAGGGTTGATGGCGCGAGGAGGAGAGGTGAGGGCTCAGGTGGGGAGAGGGAGGGGAGTGAGGTGGGGAGGGGGATAGTTTTTTTTTAGTTTTTTTTTACAGCCTTTAACGTTCACTCCAAACGGACAGATGACAGGAGGGGACTTTTTGAGCAAAATTTTTATTGCGGGAGGGTGTATTTGCTGTAAACGTCTAATAGGTCTTAATTTGTGAAAGTAGGTAATCTAAAGAGAGTTTATTTGCTCTTTACCCTATTGTTTCATCTCTCCTCGTAGTAGCTATAAATTATGTGATGCAATAATTTACAAACAACCACACTATTTATAATCAATCAACATATTTGTAACATCATTTATATAGTAAAGTACAAAAAAAAAAAATCTTCCTAGATTACCTTCTTTTGCAAAATAAGACCCCCAGCTTAAAAAAAAAACTCTCGACTTTTCATTTTGGCTCAATTTACACCCAAAATAATTTATGCCGTTAACAAACGTTAAAATAGACCTGAAATGATGATTATACCCATATAAAAAAATTCCTCCCCCATTCTCTCCCTTCTCCCTTCTCTCTCCAGCAGTCCCCTCATTCTCTCTCCAGCAGTCCCCCCTATTCTCTGGCGAAGGCACATCGGCCGCGGCGCGGCACCGGTGGGGGGCGCTGGGAGGGGGGATCGCAGGTGGAGGAGGGGGTGCAGAGAGGGGAGGGGAGGGGAGTGGGGGTGCGGGGGGAGGGGGGAGAATATTTTGGATATTTGATTTTTTTTAACCGCCACTAACGTCCATTTCAAATGGCTAGTTGACGGGATTGATCATTTTGATCAAATTACCTATTGCGGAAGGAGTTAATTGCTGTAAACGTCTAATAGGTCGTAATTTGTGAAAGTAGTCAATCTAAGGAGTGTTTGTTTGCACTTTACCTATCATTTATAATAGGGATATTTTAGTAAATATTCTAATTTAAAATATGAAAACTAGTCGATACCACTATTAAAAATATATAAGAAATACTCCCAAAATTTGAATGAAGCAGTCAAAATCTCTATTAAGTAAGCTCTCATTTAACTCACACGTGACGCTGTAAAATGATACAAATACCCACGAAATAAATCCACGACCAAATATCTCATATTAGAGTATGTTTCTTCATTTTTACTCATATTTATTTACAACATGTTTGTCAAATGTGTGACAAGGATGGTCACATAGCCATTGTTTGCCCATGAGTTTACACAAGGTGAAAAAATTTAAACTGCAATAGAACCAAAAAATTACATATATTCACCACCAAAGTTCAGCTTACGAAAGTACTTCACTTGCTCAAGAGAAATGCTATGCTTACAACCAAGTTTGGTTGTAAGATTTTACAACCGCCACGTGGCGGTTGATAATTGGTCCCCTACTCCAGGGAGGGGAGAGGAAAACCAATTACTAACCGCCACGTGATGGTTGTTGTAAACACCCTGATTTTTAGAATTTAATTTAATTCTTTATTAAATATTGTTGTAGAATTTTTATTATTATTTTTAGCTAATTATAATAAATAATTTTCATGGATTTATATTTTTGTGTATTAAATTAATTATTAAAATTGTGCAAAATTTATATTTTTAGGTGTATAATTAATAATAGGTTATTTTGTAAATTTTTTGAAATTTATTGGGCTCTAAAACTATTTTTAGATAGCTAAATACATTATTTTTAATTAAACCGACTCAAACCAACCTAAACCAACCCAAACCAAACCGAACCATCTTAGACCAAACTAACCCTACCGGACCCGGATCCTACCCAAACCCGCACCCGTAACCCAACCCGCTTACCCGAAAACCCATTCTCATTCCCATTCTAGTAACAATAAAACTCTCTCCCTTCCCCTCCCCCAACCGGCCGGACCTCCTCCCTTCCCCTCCTTGTAACGTCCACCTCGACAGCCTATAAAATCCACAGCCAAGCCGACCCTCAAAACCAACAATCCCTTTCCCATTTTTGACCTTCGTCGACCGCCAATGCCTTCGTTGTGACCGCCGACGATCGCCACAAAGTGGTCGCCTGAATTCGAGCAGCAGCAGCACACGTGAGGTATGCTATTCCCACCCTTGTATCTCTCTGCACAGAAATCCAAATGTCGATCTGTTGAATCCTATGTGAAGACCACATGACCCTTTTGAACCCTGTAAATTAGTTTGGGGGTATCGTGTCCTGTGTCGGTCGTAATTCGAGACGCAAAACAGGAAAAAATGACCCAAATTGTAGTTCAAAAAACTGTCCCATACAACATGTTCATGACCGTTTTTCCTCCAACCTAGTTAATATTTTTAAATTCTACTTGAACAGTAAATTAGACAACATAATCGATATTTAATCTCTTTAATTAGTTTATTTTAACTTGTTGTATGCTGTGATTTATTCGTGGTTGAAGTAGACCAAAAACTTGATTTTTTAAACCCAAAATTTTCTGAAACGGGGTGCGTCCCGCTAAACGAGATAAATTCGTCGTATGCAAATTACATTGAAAGGCGTGTATCGCCAACACGGACGTGTGAGATTTTGCGAAAGTTGATTTGGATGTACGTGCACACCGTAATCGTCGCGTATCCGTCGAAAAATCTCGTATCGACCTGTTCTGACACTCGTCATAATTTTGTGTGTGCTTGTCATTTCGCAACGAAACTTGCGCCATAGAATTCTTAGTGTTACACTGGTCCTGTGACCCAAGTTTGGTTCGATTCTGAGAACGTTGACGAAACACCATTTCGTGGGCCCCATGGTTCTATTTGACGGGTGATTTTGTGACCGGCTCATCGAAATCCAGTTATGGATGTTCCGTTGGGTTCGTATCATCGTTCTGGACTTGTAGACACTAAGTTTAATAAATTTTGAGAACTTTGTTTTTGGCACATTTTTCGGTGCCAAGTGGGCCATATGTGGACCCCGCTTTGACCAGAAACTGTCAATTCTGTCCCTGTGTCTAAATTGGACTTATAGGTAGTCAATTCTAGCTATTTAAAGTATTCTGAGAGCAATGGTAATATTTATTTTAGCATCTGGAGGCATACTTGGAGATTCTACTTTTACAGGAGCAATTGACGGAGTTCAGAGCCCAGGCAAGTGTACCTTGCCAACTTACAGTAAATCATGTTATATTATCGACTTGTGTTTCATTTTATATATTCTTGTAATGTGCCTGCTCAACCTAGGATCGTGAGACATTGCTTAGCGTCCGAACAAGATTTGGGTGTCGACGCTGTACGCGGAGTCGTGTAACGTCATTTAGAGAGTTGATTCTACGATCCTATTTTTACGTGCTTGCTTTATCAAGTACGTTATACCATATGACACTTGACATTATTCATGTGACATAATCTTTCCTGAGTTATTCATGGTGATTCTGTATAGGTTTACAGGATTCGTGACATGAGACTTGCATATATAGAGATATCATTATGACTCGTTGTACTAGCTAGAGGTCATGATCTTACGTGTTATGGACATGAGACGTCATGGACATGAGACATGATATTACATTGGGTGGGAAGAGACACACCATACTACAGGCTGATTATTTATATATATACTTATGTTACTGGAGAGTGCCTTAGTCTCTAACCAGAGCTTTGGCATATGTACTGGACCTACGAGATACTACTTGCCTCTATGGGCTCCCCGACACAGAGCCTGTAGTGGTATCAGCCTGAGTACGAGTGATGCTCTCATTTGCATAGCACTTAGACGGTTATTGTAGTTTATCCTTGAGTATATGGCATTATACTGTTTTACTTTGGCATGCTGTTTCTTGTACCTTATTACGTCCCTCTGAGGACCTGGTCTCTTGTCAGTTTTACAGCATAGACCGTTGTGGAGTCTGCCTGGAGTTGCTGATGTGTGTTGCTTTATCTTGCAGGCATTGGTGCCAGGTACTTATATCATTTCTACCGGAGTTATAGATATTTATTTATATTATTTATTCATCTGTTGATGTAGCCTAGTTTTATAGACTCATATTCATTTCTCGAGTCTATTCGAGCTTATGTGTTACGGGGTGTCCAACTTTAGCACACGTAGTTCATTCTTGATACCTTATTCTTATGTGGATTTAGACATAGGCATTTTGTAAACCCCCTCACCCAAAATAGATATTTTGTGTATATTTTATATTATTATAGGTATTGAATTTCTTTAGAGTATTCTATTATTTAATTAGCAAATGAATTTCTTGATATATTTACTTATATAAATATTTATTTAGAATCATTTTTAGGTTATTTTAGATTTTTGAAATTAATTAGGATTTATTTGGATATATATAGTCTTAATATTAGATATATGCTAATTTAGTGTTAATAGATATTAATAAGATTTTATAAATTATTTGTATTATATTTAAGTATATTCAAGATTATAAATTATTGAGATAGATTCAAACTCTACTTTAAATTAATTCAAATCATGAACCTACTAGGAATACAACTTAATGTATATCATATCCTTATTTAAATTCATCATAATCCTATCCAAATTAACCAATCCTAGTTGTATTTAATTAAGTAGTCTCAACCATTAAATACCTCATCCTTCATATTTTTCCCCAAATTCCTCTCTTTTTCGTCCAAAAATAGTCAAAATTCGTCATAAATTCAGCCTCATTTTCTACTAGTTATGACGAATTAAAAAGACGATATCTCCTAGCTCCGGACTCCAAACGAGGCGTAGTTTTTTTTGTTAGAACGATAATGAGGTTAGCTTTCTGATTATATAAATTGTTTTTCTAAATTATGAGTATTAAATTCTGGAAAATTCGTAGAGCACAGCATATCCGAAAATAGACGTGTTTCGATGTTTTTGCGATTCCGCGAGAACCAGGAATCAGAATCATGAACCGTTTAAAGTTTCGGAAAGCTAATGTCGAGATCATAGACATATATTTTTCCCAGAATTTAATTTGAAGTATTTACATACTGTTAATTCTGTAGAACTTCTAGGTTAGAATTTAACCATCGGTGCACAATACAAAATTTGTATGTGCCATAATTCCCAAACGAATTTGAATTCGGACGAGCCGTAAATTCCAGCATGTTTTTGACGCTGAAATCTACAGGAAATCATGCATGAAAGTTGAGTTTGTGTCGGTTGACTTTTCGGTCAACAGATCGCCTCGATTTGCGTGCCATGAGTCTCGAGTTGATAAAATTCAGTTTCTTTGGACAAAATTTAAGAATTAACATAAAAATCAGAATAATAAGATTAAAATAGGATTTTAGAGTAACTATTCCAGAATTAAATAAATTAAAATAAATTATCTTTTGACGTGATAAATTTGTAATACATAGGATATTGGATTTGTTCTGCGCGACTTCTGGAGCAGGTTATTGGTACATCGCAGCTTCCTTACCAGGCAAGTGTACCTTGCCAAACCTTGCAGTATTGTTACATATTTTCCTTGCTTCATTATATTGATGTGCATGCTTAACCTAGGACCGTGTGACGTACTTAGCGTCCGATTATCAGTCGGGTGCCGACACCGTACGCGGTGTTGGGTATTGTCATCTAGAGATGGACATTCGTGACACTTTATTCTCGTACTTGTCTTATCGAGTACCATATGACCCAGGACACTTGACACTATTCATGAGACAGGATCTTCCCGAGATATTCGTGGTGACTCTGTATAGGATCCAGGACTTGACAGAGATACTATATTCTTAGATACTTTATGAGTTGTTGCATTTAGCTATGATCCCGCTTGACATGGACATGAGACGTTATGGACATGATATGCGTGGTTACATTGGGTGGGGAGAGACACACAGGCTACAGGCTGATTATATATATATAAAACATAGTAAACACATAGTAAAACACATAGTTATTGCTGCTACCGGCTCCCAGACACAGAGCTTGTAGTGATTTCAGCCTGAGTTCTAGTGCTGCTCTCACTTGCATTTCACATAGATGGTTTTATAGTTTACCCTATTGTTTCATTTATTACTGCACTGCATTATTTATTTTGGCTTGAGTTATCTTGTACCTTGCTATGTCCCCTGAGGACCTGGATCCGGATTTTTGTCCCCAGATTTTGCAGACGAGGTTTATCCCGAGGTTTACGGGACCGGAGCAGGAGCTGATCCAGGAGCTGTACCACCATCTGAGGACGAGGTCTTAGCTGAAGACTTCTCTTGAGCATCCATGTTCCATGCTCAGTATTTATTTATTTATTTCAGTCATTGATTCTGGTCTGTTGAACCATTGTATCAGATATTTATCAGGTTGTTCCCCGAAGCACTTTGTTGAGACTTGATGATGATTTACATTCCTTATTTATTCTGTGGATCATATTTTATATCTTGTGTGGATGAGATTAGTTGTGCCATAATTGTCGTAGACTTGTTTTACAGCTTAAGTATGCCCTGATGGATCCATTAAATTGTGTTTGTCCATCGGTGCGTACTGCTGGCCATTATCACGCGTCCAGTCCCTCGGCATTTTGGGACTGGGGCGTGACACATTTTCTTAGATAGTTACCCTTATTATACAGCATATACGTATTCGAGTCGGACCAGAGTCTGGTTGAATGCGTAGCTGGCATGTTACGTATTCCTAGTCCCTCGGTATTTTGGGACTGGGGCGTTACAGTTGTAAAGGTTTACAACCAAGTTTGGTTGTAAACTTAGCTTTATTCCTTGCTTAAATAGTGTTCAAAACCCATAATAAGTCTGGATACCACAAATTCTTCCAAAAAAAGGTTCCATAATGAGAGTATTTGTGTCATATTAAGCATCACATGTGAGTTAATTGAGCACAAGAGATCACTTAACCGAGATGTTGACTGTTCAGTCAAAAATGAGAATATCTCTTAGTATTTTTTTAATAGTGGAGGTATATATTAGTTACCATATTTTGAATGAGAACATTTGATAAAATATTATCTCTACTATTATAATGAGGCTTGAAAATAGCTCAAAATTGAGCCGTCTAAGCCGTTTGTAAATACACCACTAATTTTTTTTTTTAAACTAATTATTTAACTACATAATATTATTTATTTACAGCTAAATAATTCTAACTCAAGTGGTTAAGATAAAATATATTTTTCTTGGTTTCTTCAACTCTGTATTTTAGAATCTGAAAATAAAATATAAATAAATGATCTAACCGAGACCGAGGCTTGAACTTGGTTCAATGTCCTTAAGACAATATTCGTCCGGCTCAGATGCTTACGGTTTAGTCGCGATTGTCTCCCAGGATACAACGGTACTCCTCCTCCGGTATGAGCACTTCACACCGTAGGAACTAACAAAGCAATGATGGTTGTCTCTCTCTTGGACTTAATGCTTGAATGTGTGAATGTGTGAAATTGTGTATGAGTGAATTAAACACTAACATGACTCTCCTTTTTATAAAGGATGAAGAGACACAAAGTGTCAAAAGACGCATTATTTGGAAGTGACACACCCTTTCGAACAGACACCTATTGGAAAATTAATTAAAATAATTTTCTTTTGGCCAGTCAATTTTAGCCTGTGATGATTTTAGTTCATACCCAAACAATTTTACGTCTTAGTTTAGTAGTGATATGGTAAGATTATCTAATTGATGGTTATGTGTTAGTGCTTTGTTTCTATTTTGTCTTATTTGCAGAGTTATAATTTACGAATAAGCTGAATCTTAATCAAACTCTGACACATGTCAGTGCTACTAGATTCTTGTGATTCATGATCCAAATTATATTTGACCCTTTTATCTAAATTAAGACTGTAAATAAGCAAATCAGCTCTGGAGCTCGACATAGTGTGATAAAATATCAACTAAGCTTCATTTACACGAAGCTTAAGCATGGAAATGAACTTGAATTTCTTAATGTCGAGCTTGAACAGTGGAAGATTGGCTTGTGAGCTTGTGAACAAACTAGACTCATGATGTTCAATGAGTATGCTTGTGGCTTGGCTCGAACTATAATAAATTGACCATGATTTGCTTTGACTTAAAGTTTTATATACTTATTTTTTAAAAGAGATGCCATGACCCAAAAGTAAAATTGATATTGCTAGTGTTGATAGAGGACAATTTCCAACCTCCAGCCTATTGTGCTTTTACCTATATTGCATGTACAATTAACTCAACTCGACTCAAACCATCGAGTCGAGCTGCTAATGAGCTGTTCTGGAGACGAGACGAACTGCTCATGAGATTGCTTTAGCTTGAACACCGTTTTCAAGCTCAAGTTTGATCTGGGCTCAATATTTTCAACCCATAAAGGAACCAAGCCTGGACATACCAAGCTTGACTTGGCTCTATTGCAGCTTAATTAAGGTTCAATACTGATCATGACAATAAGGTATATTGTTTGTCAAATTTGATGTGAAAAAAGTATACTAGTCTTCCATATACATTTCTTCAAAAAGAAATACTTCTATTCCAACATTTTTCTAAGATAACAAATCTCTTTTGGCTATGCAAACTTTAAAATAGGAATCTCTTTTGGTTGTGCATTAACTATTTTCATTTTTATATGAAGTTGAAAATGAGTTTTATGTATCCAAGAATTTGGATATTGCAAGTTGCAATTAGGGGTAGGACTCTAAAATTTTGTGTTGCTTTTTCTTCTTGTTATTTGAAGTTCTTCTCCTTTAGTATCGATGTTCAGTTTCTTGTTAGTTCATAATTTGTATACTTGAATACAGATTTTAACTTGTTTTATAATGTTGCATGCAGGTGTTGCTAGTTGTCGTTGTTCAAATCTCCATCATTCGGTTGAAGAATAATTTTGGGATCATGTTTCAAAGTACTAATTTTTGCTGAGATAGAGACCCAAGTAGGTGTACTACAGAAGTTGGGTCATCCATCAATTCATCTAGGAGGGAGTTTGATGGTGCTTGATTTTAAATTGGCCCTAGTTTTATGTTGAATATTAGGAACTAGAGATGAATGTTACCATATTCTTGTGCAAAGCTTTAGCTGCTTTTTCTCTTGTGATGTTTATATTGTTGTTTGGAAGGAATATTTTGACTGCTGTTTGGAATAATCTATTAAAGTGTTATTTGTTTTAAAAGAGCAACATTGTGGATCCCTGGAAGAGATGTTTGGAAGAGATGTTTTGCATGTGTTAATACTTAATTTACCCAAATATTCTCTCATTGATTATAGCACCACTTATTGTGTTTCCATGTTCAGTTTAGAAGATTTATTTGTGGTTCAATATGATTGGAATACGGAAATAAAATTAAAAAATAAACAGGAATTTTATAAAGTGTTACAAAACTATCATAAAAATAATGTAAAAGTGTTGCAAATTATATTTAGGAACGAGGTTAAAGTGTTTCAAAATGACATTTAGAAACATTTTAAAGATGTTCCAAAACTAATTTAGAAACGCATTATTTATGTTCCAAAAATCAGCTTTTGGAACGCCTACTAAATGTTCCAACCTAAATTTAGGAACGCTTAATAACTGTTCCAAATATTGCAACGTCACTTTTAGGAATGGTTAGGATATGTTCCTAAAAATCATAGGAACATATAAAAACTGTTTCTAAATGTCTTTTTTGGTATAGTGTGACTATGAATTTTTTTCATTTTAAAATGCTTTCACCAATTACATTAGTGATAAGCAATGAAATTACATTAGTGATAAGCAATGAAAAGACTAGTAAAACATCAATAAAAAGTAATGAAAGAAAGTGGATAGTGTGTAGAAAGAAAGTGGATCCACAACAACTAGTAAACAATATTGTAGTTGGCTTATGTGTTTTATATATCTTTCCTGGGTTAATTCCATCAATATATGTCTCTACTTCGAGTACAGTCCTGGTTCAATAATAATTATCTCAACATATTTCTCATCAATGTTTTCACTTACTAAAGTAAAATATTGACTGAGACAAAATTATATATAGTATTCAGGTTCTGTATAGAGTGAAATGTTAAAACAAAAAAATATTGTCTTAAGATTGTTAGCAAAAAATAATTCCAACTCTGTATTTTAGAATCTGAAAATAAAATATAAATAAATGATCTAACCGAGATCGAGGCTTGAACTTAGTTCAATGTTCTAAAGACAATATTCGTTCCGCTCAGATGCTTACGGTTTAGTGACGATTGTCTTCCAAGATACAATGATACTCCTCTTCCGGTAGCAGCACTTCACACAGTAGGAACCGACGAAGTTGTCTCTCTTGGACTCAATGATTGAATGTATGAATGTGTGAATTTGTGTATGAGTGAATTAAACACTAACACGACTCTCTTTTTTTATAAAGGATGAAGAGAAACAAAGTGTCAAAAGACGCACTGTTTGGAAGGGACACACCCTTTCGAACAGACACTTATTGAAAAATTAATTAAAATATTTTTAATTAATTTCTCAAATCAAATTATTCATTCACTTAGAATATATTTTTCCAACAGGAATGACATTATTTTTAATAATTTTATATTAAATTTGTTTAACAATTTTTTTACGCACGTGCAATGTGTAATGTCCCGCTCCGCACGGTGTATTACGCTGAGTCGGATTGGAATGATACATTGAGTTGGTTATATTACTTTGAGTCAGACGGGAAGAGGCATTCGTTTGGGTAAATTACTTTGAGTCAAAATTTGCGAACAAGTATTGATCCGGGTTTTGGTTTCATTCACAAGCTTTTACGTGGAACTTTCTGAGTTTTGACTTATCGCCTCGATGAGAACAAATGCTCGCATGGTTATACCAGTTAAGTAAATCATGCTTCGCATCGAAACCACAAAAATTGGGGATAAGCTGTATCGACTCAGGTGAAGCGATAGGTTGTGTCGGCTCGGCAGAACGATAGGTAGATGAGAATAAGGTGAGCGGGATCTACCCCTTCTCCTCTACTCCTTCATGTTTAATAGAATATACAGTTGGTGCTAGTGATATCATAAGACTCGTCGAGCGTGGTTCGGAGAATACAAATTGTAACATATATTAAACACTAAGTAGAACATTGAAACAAAGTATATCGAGACGTGTATCAAGAGCACGAGTATCGACCGAGAATGCTTCATCTGTGAAGCGATCCAGTTGTGGCACAATGCCACGGAACTGCCGGTAGGCAAGAGATGAAAACGTGCATCTGTATACGAGAATATCATAAGAATGCATAGTCAAGCGAAGCGTGCAGTTGCGGTTCAAAATCGTGCAACTGTGTCGGAAAGAGATGGAACCACGGAACACTGTATCGAGAAGCGACATGGTGACTCGATAACTCGGGGCCTACATGTTGCTAAATGAAACACTATATCAGAAGGGCATTACGCCTAAGGAATACAAATCGAAAATGGCATATCATATTAGAGTATTGTGGTGAGACTATGGTCGCCACGGAATATTGATTTGGAGGACGGAAGAGAAATGATGCGGGGATTGAGTGGGGTGAGTTAGACTTGTACCTCGAATGTACTAACATAAATAAAGCGAGGCTACTATTGAGTAGGGCGAGAAGACTCGTACCTCATCGTACTTATAATTGAAACGTTGCATGGTAAATGGTCATGGGCAACCTGTGCACGGGTTTTAATATTCCTCGAACGAAATGAGACGGACCCGGCATACCCGGGGGCGGCCGAAATCGTATTGGCCATGGAGGAATTTGAGAGTGCCATTGAGCACTGTATTATGGGGCTTTCAAGCGATTTTGCGACCTAGGCACTAAAATAATGCTCGCATATCAAGTAACGCGCAATGGTGCAGGGTATAGCGAGACTTCCAGCGGACTTGCTACCTAGAGTTGGAATTATCTCGCATACTCAAGTAACGTGCTTCGGCGCGGTACATATGGGGACCTCAGGTCGACTAGGATTGAGGGGATTGTCATGTCCCGCTCCCAGAATATGGTTAATATGAAGATTGACATGGCCAACAGTACATTGCAGAATACCAAAGTAAGCCACAATGTGTTAAGGTTGTCTAGAATATATATGGGTGAACTTTAACATGCTATGACATCATTCCTAAGGCCGACAAATCCTAGTATCTCAATCCATCAACACAAGTACAAGAGTATATCATATATGAAAATAAAATGCGTCACAAATTAAATACCACATATGATCATGAAGCTAGTGAATACAAAATGTTGCACTAGTAGAGTATAATTATACATGATCAAATATACCAGCCATGGTCTAATATATATATCATGTTAACCGAATTCAGAGAAGTGAACTCAAAATAAGGGACTAACACTACCTAAAACTTAGATCTACGCAAATCTATACATCAGAATTCAGACCTCCAAGAACTAAATATGATCAGCAACTCAAAGAGAATATTTTTTATCAAATACATTTTTAAAATAATATTTATATAAAAATCCAAAAATCAAGGCTTTACCATTGAGCAAGATTTACTTGCCTTGGGTTGCTCCTAGCCTCTACCTCTCACGGTCCGAGTCACGGCAACTTCTCCCTGGGGTTAGGGTTTGGCTAAAGGAAGCTTGAAAGGGAGGAGGAAGAATGAAGCAAGAAGAGTTAAATGAGAAAATGAGTGAGGAGAGAGAAATACTCATATGAATACTAAGAGGAGAGAAAGATGGTTTAGTCATGGGTTCAATCAAATGAGCCGAACCAAGTATCCATTCTACATACAGATCCTAAACTGGGTCTATGGCAATGCCAATGGATATTCTACTGGTCATGGGTAGTCTCTCTCAATAATAAAAAAATAAAAATAAATAAAATGACAGAAACCAACACTGAGAAATACAGCAAGAATACATTATTAGAAAAAGTTAAATTCTAGAAATTCAAGAAATACCAAATCTGGAATCGGGTGTGACATCTCTACCCTCCTTAAAAAAATTTGTCCTCAAAATTTCCCCAAGGCTAGTTAAACTGGAACACACAAGAAAGCTCAGGAAATCACATGCCACAATCAAGGGATCATAGTAAGTAAGTAACTGAATCAAAAGAAAACTGTAGAAAGTAACTAATGAATAAATGCACAAAGCAACACACAGGAAAATTAAGGAATATGGATACATATACCCCTAAGTCAGTCAAATAGGAACTCGTCCTCGTTTGTCTATGCTGACTCACACAAATAGACAAGAGCCAAGCCTTGCGGTAAGTCGGACCAACGATATTATCAAGGATATGACTCCGATCCCGGACGTACCTTCGCAGTCGATTTATATGATAGACATCACCCGCCACGAGATACGAGGGCAGAAGAGTAGGACGAAAACTCGTATTTGCTCAACGAACGGATCGAAACGACTATCGTATATCAAACACGTCAGAATATGAGATCGTTTGACAAGAATCCAAGAATAAGACAAGCTAAAGAGAGCTCAAAAATCTTACCCATAATTGTAGCACCTTCGGCTATCAACTGCTCTAGGTTGCCAAATGTTTCGTCAGGTCAACGTCTAGGGGCTGTGGCTCTAACTTGCTGTTGGTTCTATCTTATTTGTTGGGCTTGCTGGACTTGCGCATATTGCACTGGACGTTGTTGCTGGAACTGCTGGGTCTATGTCGGGAGAGGACGCTGGGTTAGTGGTCGAACTGTTAATACTGGTCCTCACGGGCCTTCAATTACTACTCGATGTAGAGCTGGTAACTGTCTGACTAAAGAAGCCCTTGGATACATAAGCGGGCATAAACCAATCATATGGTCATATGCCCCACATCTGAGACATTGGTCGTTGGCCCTCTTATACTGATCTCTGGTGTGCCTGGCTTGCCTCAGTGGTTGCATCCTGCTAATACAGAATGCCTGGTAGATTGCACTGAGGTTACTGTGGAGGTTGGAGGTGCTGGTGGGCGAGGAATTCTGATTGCTGGTGCTGGAGATGATGACTGAATACTGATGCCTCTCATGGATGAGTGTGACCTCTTCTGGCCTCCGGTTCTTACTACTAATCTCTGGTCGACAAGTTCTTGGGACCTAGCTGCCCTGAGTAATGCATCGTAGGTAGTATAATTATGATCCACCGTAAAATGTTGAAGCTCAAGATGTAACCCTTGCTCAAATCTCTTGGCTCGGTCCTCTTCGGAGGCTACAATATGAGGAGAAAATCGGCTAATTCGGTAAAACTCAGCCGCATACTGGTCGACCGATCTTGTGTTCTGGCGGAGGTTGATGAACTACTGTTGGAGCTGGAACTTGGTGGTTATATGGAAATACTTCTCCTGAAAGCTCCCATTGAACGTCTTCCAGTCAGTGGGCTTCAGAAACATCATTTCTTGTGCTTCCCACCAATCTTGGACAAGATCTAGTAATTGTAGCTTTATGACTGCTACCTTCTCATCATCTGGGGACTTGGTTGCATCCAGGATGGCCTCAAAGTCCTGGAGCCAAGAATCTGCTGAAACTACATCTTCCGTTCTGAGAAACTTGGTTGGGCGCATGCGACTAACATTGGTCGCTGAGTTGTGAGTATAACGTTCACTGTTATCGAGTGCTACTCTAACTCCCTGGCAAAGAGTAGTGTTGGTCTGTTCTTGTTCTTGTTGGAACTGCTGGCAGAGTTGGACCATTTATTGCTAAAGCTGGAGTTGTTGTTGTTGTTGTACCATCATCATGGCTTGAATCATCTGAAACATGGTCGGCGAGCCTGCCTGCCCTGGTTGTATTGGAAGAACTGGTGGTATTGTCTGGGTTGGCTGGACTGGCTGAGCTGGTATGAACGATAGAGCGGGCTGAACTGGCCGTTCTGGAAAAACTGGTGAGCTGATTGTACTGGTCGGATATGCGTGACTTGCGGAGCTGGCTGATGAAAAGCTACTGACGCTTGCCCTTGGTTCAATGGTGTTATATGGCCCTAGCCCACTACTAGATCTGCTTGAGTTATCAGTGCAACAAAACCCTCGGAAGGAGGAGCAGGTGAGGTTTTCCTGAAGGATAAGGACACAAGGATATCAACAAGGGACGAGAATGGAACAATCATGTTAAGCAAGTTTGAAGTTCAAGGAAAGCGAGAGGTGCATGTTGCAAGTGGAGTTCAATCAAAGATTATAGAGGATTAAGATTCTAACAAGATGAGTTCTCCCATAAGTATGAAAAATAGACCTGCATGGGCCACCATAAAAACCTTATCACGTCCCGCTCCCAGAATATTGGGTAATACGAGGACTGACATGGCCAACCGTACATTGCAGAATACCGAAGTAAGCCGCAATGTATTAAGTTTGTCTAGAAGACATATGGGTGAACTCTAGCATGCTATGACGTCAGTCCTAAGGCTGACAAATCCTAGTATCTCAATCCATCACCACAAGTACAAGAGTATATCATATATGAAAGTAAAAAAGGTCGTCCCAAATTATATACCACATATGATCATGAAGCTAGTGAATACAAAATGTTGCACTAGCAGAGTATAATTATACATGATCAAATATACCAGCCATGGTCTAATATATACATCATGTTGACCGAAGTTAGAGAAGTGATCTCAAATTAAGGGGCTAACACTGCCTCTTGCTAAAATACCACAAAATAAGATAACACTACAAGGGTTGGAGGAAGGAAACCCACTCGTGAGCTTCGGCCACAGTCCTACAAGTGCGAGCCATCTTGCTGGAAGTGCGGTGGATCCTGGTTCTTTTCAAAATAATCTGGCCATACAAAACCAGTGGGCTCAGAACCCCAAGCAATAAGTACCACAAAGGAGCTCAAGGTGATGACCAAACATATCACAATATTAGCAGAAAAGAGACATATAAGAATAAATACGGATCGAGACTTGTACGGTACCAATGTACTTATCTCAAAATATAATGATAGAACTGATAACAATTGCTAAGATGAAAGTAAGGCGACGAACGGCAAGAGGGCATAGTAACTACTCTGGATCGGGACCACAACCCTTAAACCAAATAAGGACCAAGGTTGTACTTCTTCACTCGAGCAAAAATTTGCACTCTAACCACACATCGAGAGAAAAGAAACTAGAAGAGCGTGCTATAATAAAAGTAACATTATTCATCGTACGACCAAACAGCTCTACGACTTGCTACGATTAACTAGCTAGGGTTGTCACATGCCTTAATTACTAAATGCATATTTTAAGAATATTGCTACCACCGACACTGCAGTCAACCCGGATGGCCAAGGGTACTCTTGTCGAGTAAACTTAAATGCATATTCAACATCACTACAACATAACTACTTACTTGTCATAAACAAAAATTCGATCTTGTAAGCATAAACTAAAGCTTATGAACATAAACTTAAACTTGTGAATCATAAACTTTTCTTATAAACATAAACTTGTCTTATAATATACCGCAGCATGCGTAAACTTGGTCAGTCATGGAGCCCTTGTCTAGCAGGGTGATTCCATGCTGCATTGGGCCCTTGGGGATCGTGGTAGCCGGTAGCGCAATATTATTCCCTCCCAATGATCTAGGTAAATCTTATATTATTTAATTATTTCTAAATTATTTCAAGTTCTCGAGTCGTGGACACTTGATGTAGTACCCCGCTTCACGTAGGCACTATGTACAAGTGATATCGCTTTGCTTGCTCGAGTGGAAGTCTTCTTAGAGAGTTCCCGATTGAAGCACAAGACGATTGATCTAAGTGAGTGGGCAAAACGGTATTCTCTGATTCTTGCACGCCTTAATAATAAATCTGAGTTTTCTACTGCTTGTTCTAAGAAGATAGTTTTATAAGAAAAATGATAGAACCTGACTTTGCATTCTTAATAAGAGAACTCGTATTGCTTGTCATTGAAACAAATATGCTTGCCTAACTAGAGAACTTGAATGCTTGTCTAAAAGAGATAGAACTATTGCCATGCTAAGAAAAGATAAAAATGTGCATGCTTAGTTACATAGACACCGCTATCAAACGAATCGCTGCCATGCTAATAAACAAGAGTAAAAGAAGTTCATATGTTTCCATCAAATGCTAAACAAGAATAGAACTGCATGCTTGTCTAAGAGAGATAGTGGAATGACTACTATGCTTGATGTAATAATAGATTGCTTGCCTGTTCGCTATCGCACTAAAGATATAGAATTGCATGTTAGATTTATAGAATTTTTCTTGCTTGTTACTTGTTAAAAGAGCTAGATTGCTTGAACATGTTTCATTGATCGCTTGTAAAGAGATAGAACTGCATGAATAGCTTGAACTTGTGCATATAGACTAATAGTCCACCCTGAGGCTTAAAGTCCTTACTTACGGGAGGGTATGGCTATTAGGAAAGAGTATTGAGAGCTCAAGCTCTATAGCTTGATAGATATGCTAGCTTGCTTGTTCTGGATCATGTGCATCATATGGTATTTATCTGATAGAAGCACATTCATGCAATGGTCTGACAACTTATGCACAAGGTTTATCTCTCGAGCGGTTCCTGGGGCACTGGGGATCATTCGACCAGGGAGAGATCTGGAATACCCTGAGGCTAGAAGTCCTTATTTACGGAAGGGTGTGACTTTTAGTGTAGTGCTGAACCATGTGTCCCAGCTGCTATTTTGAGCGTATTTTAATGTATAGCATCCATGTATTTTAGTAGCTATTAGCCAATCTGTCATTAGTGAGATGGGCTTGTACGTCCCACTTGCTAATCCCGTAGAAGGGACCATCATGTAGTTAGGGCGCATGCTAGGCTAGCCTTCTTGCATACCTAACTGTTTGATGCAGAGACAGATAGGGAAGGAGAACCTTGTTTAATATATATGCATATGTTGTTAACTTGTATGTTTGCTGCAAGGATAACCGTTCGGCCATGGGTAAGGATTAATGAATAAGTGATCACTTGTATTTTCTTATGTCCCTTATCATTTATGCTAAATGTGATACATCTGTTTTACATTGAATATGCTGCTTCCCTTATTGCATCGAATTGTATAGTCCACTTAAACTTGTCTTGATTTGAGATGAACAGTCCATTAGAGATCGAATATGGTTCACGATATATGCTACACACAGCACGATAGAACACTGTCTCTATAGCTTGCTTGTATGTATTGAATATGCAAACTGGTTTCAAAGCTATATTTTAGAAAAGATGTAAACTGACAATAATCCTGAGCTGCATGAAATAAATATAGGTAAAAGTAGCAAGATCACTAGTAATGTAATATTTTTCCGCATGCTTACTTAGTGTGGGTTTCAGGGAGTGTTGCTTCTGTTCGTTGATTTTATACTCACCAGTACTTTCTCCAAAGTGCTGACTTACCAACAGTTTGCTTGTTCTCGGGTGCTGGATCGTCCGAGGTAGCGATAGCCGTGCCTCATCCCCAGGACCCAAAAATCTAGAGTCAATGCCTTCAGTCGTATCGAGATTGCTTTGAGCTGCTTTTGTATAGAGGGACATAATGTATGGAACAGTGTCATTGTAATCAAGAGAAAGAGAGTGCTTGAGCGATCTGTAACCTCGGCCAAGCGTCGCTTGTAACACTTTTGAATATCAATAAGGATGCTTGTTTCTTTATGCCATTGTGTTCTTTACTTTTCTGCAATATTGTGTCGTTGCTTCCGTCTTGTATAGCTTACTTGCCCTTGTTCAAAGCTTTTTCCTTGTGCAAGTGCACTTTAGGCTTGCACGGTATCGCACCCAAGCGAGGACGATCGGTTTCGTAGGGACCACGCGAGGACGATCGGCCCATGCGGGACCGGGGTGTGACACTTGAGAACTTCCTAGAATGACGAGTTACGAGTATGAGCTTTTCACGAGTTATCGTATCCGCGACACGTGATACATGGGGCAATACTCACACTTGATTACCCGATGCCAAAATGCAATGAATTATCATACTCAAATATTTCTACGGTGTCGTGAGGATCAAAATCACGTGTTAATATAGGGAAGCACAACATCCAACTATGCTTCAATACTCAACTGGGCTAAAACAGTTTATGCATTAGAAAAATAATATATTATAGTAAATTAAGGATAACTCTCACATATGAACTCCAAATGAGGTGAAATATTTGGAAAGGCAAGGCAGAGATCTAAAACTTTTATTTTTTGAGTTTTGCAAGATTCTAGCTAGAAAACAACTTAAATAGGCAAAAACAAGCATTCATGTCATTATGCGCGCAACACACTGCGCGCGGCAAGAAAATCCATATGCGGCGCACTGCAAGGCAAAAATTGATGCGCACGGCCACTGATGTGCACGGCGAGAGTGTGATGTGCGCGGCGCACTATTGCGGCATGAAACTTCATGCACCGCGCACTGTTGCTGCATGAAACTCCATGTGAGGCGCTCTGCGAGCGACAAGAAAGTGATGCGCGGTGCATTGCTGTGGCTTGAAACTTCATGCGCGGTGCACTAATGTGGCATGAAAATTCATGCGCAACGCACTGCTGTGCGGCACTGTTCATCGTCCCTGCCAGACAGGTCCGAGAAAGAAGCTCCAGAATTTGTTTTGCCCATAAAAACTTCAATTTAGCTCCAAATTAAGCGATTCAAAAGCCAAAATGCTTGAAATGGAAAGCTCCATCAAATAGAACAACTAGTTTTTTGAAAACAACAAGTTTTAATAGATCAAACAAAAAAACTCATAAAACCTATATAAAATCCTAAGTTAAAACTTAGATCTACGCAAATCTATACATCAAAATCTAAAACTCTAAGAACTAAATATGATCAGCAACTCAAAGAGAAAATTTAAAAAATTTAAAAATTAAGGTTTCAGCATTGAGCAAGATATACTTGCCATTGGTGGCTCCTAGCCTCTACCTCTCACGGTCCAAGTCACAACAACTTCTCCCTAGGGTTAGGGTTTGGCTAGAGGGAGCTTGAAGGGGAGGAGGAAGAAGAAAGCAAGAAGAGTGAAATAAGAAAATGAGTGAGGAGAGAGAAATACTCATATATATATATATATATATATATATATATATATATATATATATATACACACACACACACACAAAGAGAAGAGAAAGATGGTTTAGTCATGGGTTCAATCAAATGAGCCAAATCAGGTATCCATTCTACATGCAGATCCTAAATCGGATCTATGGCAATGCCAATAATATTCTACGGATCTCGGTTAGTCTCTCTCAACAACAACAAAAATAATAAATAAAATGACAGGAACCAACACTGAAAAATATAGCAAGAATACATTATCCAAAAAATTAAATTCTAAAAATTTAAGAAATACCAAATCTTGAATCGGGTGTGACAAGGATGCGCCCCAATATCATAGCATTGTGGGACCTTCAGCTGGACTCGCACTCCACACTGATAGGGTACGCCGTTTAATGTAATAGATGCCCAATATGACGCTCGTGTCGTCAGTGACCTGCATATAGATAAGAGGCGGTGGGCTATCGAACGTTTGAGCAAAGAGGATGAATGTCGCCTTGCGCAGAGCAAGAGTGCGCACATCGACTATATTATTCAGAGTCGTTGTTAGGCGAGGCAATTTAATTATGTTTCATGCGTTTCATAAGCGATACAAGTATTGCTTGCTTAGTTAACAACGCGATCAAATATAACATGCTTAAAGATCGAGGCGACCGAATATAACAAGTTTACTTATCGATGAGATCGAGAATAACATGCTTGTCCGTTTAAGTGAATTCAGTGCCTATATGCGAATATGCTTTCATAACTTCAAGTTTACATACAAGCATGATTTACTGCTTTCGAGGCGTGCCTCAACATGAACTGGAATTCATCTAAGTTCTAATTAGAAAGATCACTATAAATCTACAAGCTTGTCATAATTACTTAGTGTCGGTTTAGGCGAGTGGGTTATCATGTTCACCAGTACAAGTTGCGTACTGACCCACGTTTGTGGGCACCCTCTTTCAGGTTCTCAGGTGCGAGGTCTTAGCTTGGATATACGAAGACATGATGTATGGAACGGTAAAAATTCTTTTTAAGCAAGAGAGATCAATGAGTGTTGTAGCCAACTTAATTGGCATATTCAATGGGGCTATTCAAGCCTTTGTAACCGCTGCAATTATCAATAAAGAGCTTTGCTTAGCATACTCTGATTGTTTCATATTGACTCTATAAAGCTTCCGCTGCAACTCGGTATTTTCTATGAAAATCATATGTTTTATCTTCTTGCCTTGTGCGTTGCGCAAACTAGGCACCCACGACATCACGTCCGGGGGACGATTATCGACTTTACGGAGTCAGGACGTGACACATTAATGGACGTGCACGTTACTAGTTATTATAATACGGCTTAAAATGATTAAAAAATAAGTCGTCTAAGCCGCATGTATATCATCAATTACTAATATAAAAAAATTAACTGCCAGTTTCTTCGATTTTTTCATACGTAGTTGAATTTTTTTTTCAAACCACATGAATATATAACAAATTCTAAAATATATTTAAAATTTAAATTATATTTAAACTAACTACAAAATATTATCTAATTAAGTATATATCCAAAATTTTAAAAAATTATTTATAACAAATCATAATTAAAATATATTAAAATAATTTTAAAATATTCTAATATAATTTAACTTTTTATTTTATTTTTTAATAATATCAATTTTTTATACGTGTAAAGTAATTATTTACATGCTATGTACATAAATTTACTAGTTTTATAATAAAAAAATGTTATACACAATGATTTTTTTCCATCTTTAGAGCAATTAAAAATGTCTTTACATGACAAATTATAACATATTGTCGACTTATTTTTATACCTAAAGCCTAAGGACATGGTAAAGTTTAGAGTTGACATTTAATGGATTAGGTCTAGGACTACTTGGACCAAAAACATTAGTTTTATTAGGCATAGGATGAACTAGTGTATCGCACTATGTATGTACTTGTAGACTGTTTTGATGGCTTCTAAACATGGGACTAAACACTTATGGAAATCTTCCGTAAAACTGGATATAAGATCTAAACTCCATATACCGATAAAGTTGGTACTATTCTATGCTATTCTAACTTCTAAGTGGCCAAGTTGGGCATATGTAATTGTGTTATTATTTATTCAAAGTACTTCTTAGACAATCAATTTAAATTTAAGATACATTTCAATTTTTATAACTCACATGCTACATGACTAAGCTCACCTACCTTGATGATGTAGTTACATAATAAGTACTTCATTCTTAGAGGATATATTAATCATATTTGCAGTACTCTTATGCTTTTGTGCGATTGAAACCGTAAATTACAGTCATTGTCTCAAAGGTACAAGGAAATATGCTTAATCTATTTGAAATCCCCATGCTTTACGAATTAGCACATTGAAACATGTTCTAGATGTTAAGTAAGATTGAATATTTAGATTGCTGAAATAAAGGATTGACAATCAATTAATGTACCAAGGTATAAGGAAAAAAAAGGGACATTCTTTAATGTGCGGTGTTGGTTCATATAAGTGCTTGTTTGGTAAACAGAAAATGGATTTTGATTTGAATTTTGACTTTCAATGAGAAAAGAAAAGATAGTAATTCATGTATTTTTTTGTCCTTCTAGTAGGAGACAAAGGTGTTTGGTTAAAATAGAAAATTGCTAAACAGAAAGTGAAATAATATGTTATAATAATAAAAATTATGATAATTATTTTAGTTAAAATAATAATAATAATAATAATAATAATAATAATAATTATTATTATTATTATTAATTAAATCTAATTATTATTATTATTATTATTATTATTATTATTATTATTATTAATTAAATCTAATTATTATTATTATTATTATTATTATTATTATTATTATTATTAATTAAATCTAATTATTATTATTATTATTATTATTATTATTATTATTATTATTATTATTTTTATTATTCACCCTTAGTCTCTTTCTATTTTATTTTATCTTATACCAAATCATTTTAATATTAATAAATTAAATGAGAGCATGTGTTCTGTGAGCACACATAGACCTCTCTCTCTCACAAAAAAAAAATTCTCACGAAAGATCCTCCTCCTCCTCCGGAAGACACCGCCACCGATATTCTCCTCCACCGAAAGATTCCACCACCGCCGGAAAACCCTCCTCCTCTTCTGCTCGCTTCAGAACCATCCACCGGAGCTCCAAATCTCCGGATCCTGACACCACCGACGTCTTTAGTGACCTCTTGTAGCCGTCGTTAAGTAATTTTTATATTTTTTAAAACTGAAAAAAAATTGATTTCCATCCACATCCGGCTGCCAACTCCAGAAGTGGAAGAGGCTGAAAATTCCTCTTTAAGTCCGCGACAGAAACTGACAGTAGCCACATCTGCCAGTTTCAGCTACTAGATCCCTCTTCTACCAAACACAGGATAACCAGTTCTCCTCCTCCAATTCCTACATTTTATCAAATACATCCCCACTTTCGGTTTACCAAACAGACCCTAAAGGATAAACGAGAAAAAAATTTGAAGATAATTTGGACATGTTTTGGGTAAGAATAGATAAGAGATGCCTTTAGAGTAGGGATGAGCGTCCGGTTTATTCGGTTTCAACCGAACCGAAATAGTTAAAATCGAATAAACTGAAATTTAAAAAATCTAAAATCAAGCCGAGTCGAAATTAGCCAAAACCGAAACCGAACCGAATAATGATTCGGTTTATTCGGTATGTTCGGTTGGACCGTTTCTACTGTTTAATGGAAAGGGTCCAAAGTTGGAATCGATGTTAAATAATATATAGAAATTATAATTTTTATACACACATTATATTTGTGTCCAAAGTTAGAATAGTTGTTCAATTATCAAAATTTTGCTTCAAAATACATACATAAAATTATTATTTTCAAAATATACATATTTTAATTATAATATATGTATAAAATTAAAAATATTTATATAATTATATAAAATTTATTTAATTTTTAATTTTGGATCGAAATCGAAATCGAGATATTGGTATTGTTGTTTCAATATCCAGGAACATATATAATGAACATGAATATCTTGTGGATATATGACCGATCGTCTTGGGGTGGGTGCATTGGGTGGTAAGTTCATGATTGTTGTTGTGCAATATCAATAGTCTCGTACCAAACCAGCCCATGACCTGTATGATCATAACCGTGCCGAATAATTAGGAGACAAGCAACAATTATGACAAGATTTGACAGCCTTATTCTATTTGTTTCTAATAATATTTTGAGAAATTTTGACATGCATTTCAAATTTTTTTACTATAATTTAATATATATCCTCGTTTAATTACTATAATATAAAAAAAAATATTATTTTTAACGAAAATTCACAGTCAACTAGTTTGACTATTAGTTTATGGCCAAAATAATCTTCCTTCATCTTCTTTCCCGCGCACCACCCTCCCCCTACTCCCCTCCTTCCGTCGCGCACCCCTACTCCCCCCTTCCCGTCGCGGGGAGCCGGGGCCTCCCCTCTCTCTCCTCCTCCCCCCTTTTTCTTCGGTAGCCCCCTAGCTCTCTGCTCCCCTCCCCACTTTCTCCGGTACTGGCCAAGTCTAGCATCGGCATAAACTAGAAGCTAATAACAAGCACCAGCTAGCAGCGACAGCGGGGGGCACGCAAGGCGAGGAGGTGGGCTGCTAGGGGCGCGCAGCGGGAAGATGAGCAAGGGGAAGATGATGATGACAGGGAGGTATTTTGGTCCTAAATGTTTGGTCAAATGAGTTGACCGTCAGTGTGAGACTCGTCTCACTATTGCGTATTTTTCATGTTCATATCTTGTATATGTATTGCTTTCCGTATATTTTTTTGGATTTCTCTAGCTGCTCTCATGTAATTTCTAGATTTTTGAATAGTGCTAACCACCCTTGATATACAACCCCTCTCTTTCTCTCTCTTCCCCATTCTTTCACTTTTTTCTCTTTTTATTTTCTTCTCCTTTCCTCTCCCCTAATTACTAGCTGAGAGCAGCCCTGGACCTGTAGTGCCCCGCTCTGCGTCGGTACTATGTATCAAGGCGAGTGGACAGAACTTCGTTCTCTGATTCTTGCACGCCTTAATAATGAATCTGACTTTTTGAATGCTTATTTTCATAAGAGAATGATAGAACCTGCCTTGCATGCTAAATAAGAGAACTCACATAGCTTGTCTTTGAAACAATCTTGTCTGCTTAACTAAGAGAACCTGAAACACTTGTCTAAGACTAAGAGTTTGCATGAACATGTTCCACTATCGCTTGTGCTCCGAGAGAACCATATCGTGTGCTTGAACTTGTTCAGTGAGGGCGGCTAGTCCGCAACAAAGATATATGGTCTGATGATTCGTCTCGTCTGCATCCTAGAGTTTATTTGATAGTGTTTCATGCATTCGCATTGGTCGGACAATAGCTATTGGTGGATAGCTGAACCATGTGTCACGGCTGCTACAGAGATAGTGGAAAGCAACTATGTGTCACAGCTATCAATAGCACCAGATAAATGAGTCATTGGTTAGCTGGATCAACCGCTGCCGATCCAGAGTTACTCGGGGACCGCACTGCATATAAGATAGTTCATTGTGTTGGCTTGGTAGAGGACTGCCCCTAGATGTGCATTTGTCCCTAGAGTCTTTGAGTATAGCTCACGAGACATGCTGCACACACCCTGATAATAGAACAATTGGCTTGTCTTGCTTGCTTGCTTATATCGAATATGAAACTCTGTTTTCTAAATATATTTCCAAAATAAAGTAATATGACTCCGTTCTTCTGCTGCATGTAACGAACATAGGTAAAACTAGAAAGATCACTAATAATGTAATATTTTATAACATAATTATTTAGTGTTGATTTTAGTGAATGTTTACTTCTGTTCAGTTGTTTATTCTCACAAGTACTTATAAAAGTGCTGACCCACCAACAGTTTACTTGCTTGCAGGTAATAGATCGTCCGAGGGAGCGATAGGCGTGCATCATCCCCAAGACCCAAAAATCTGGCGTCGATTGCCTCGAGCATGCTTTCGTATAGAGGGGCATAATGTATGGAACGATGCCTTTGTAAATAGAGAACCCAGTCCCTCGATTTTCCCCGAATACTTAGATGGATAAAATGCATTGCATTGCAACAATGTCCCTCCGCTGCTTACTCGATTGATACGATGATAGCCAAAACTTAAACGATGTTGCCTTGTGCGGGCGCAACCCCAGGCTCGCACGACATCATATCCAGGTATCAAACGGCCACACCCGCCCCGCGGGAACGTCGAGGTACGGTGATTCGCGTCCGATCCGACGGGGAACAGTAGTCGGGCGACCCTCGGGGTCGGGGCATGACATAATGGTATCAGAGCGGATTCGATTCTTTGTCCAATCCGTTGCTATGACTATGAGATTTGCTCGATATTGTATTATAATAGAGCGTTACATACAATAAGTCCATAAATATTCTCAAAGTTGTGCAAATATTTTCTGAACTTGATTGTTTTGATTGTGTACGGCGAGGGATGAGGACTATCGCTGCTCGGGATATCGAGAAGTTTATCCTTGAAGTTTCGAGGACGAAACTTTTTGTTGGTGGGTAAGTATGTAGTGTCCCGCTCCGCATCGGCACTATGTATCAAGGTGAGTGGGAAGAACTTCATTTTCTGATTCTTGCACGCC
This sequence comes from Iris macrosiphon, assembly GCA_036927795.1. NCBI lineage: Eukaryota > Viridiplantae > Streptophyta > Magnoliopsida > Asparagales > Iridaceae > Iris > Iris macrosiphon. The sequence goes on along the minus strand of JAYESA010000020.1, from coordinate 46,242,865 downwards.
TTAATAATGAATCTGAGTTTTTGAATGCTTGTTTTCATAAGAGAATGATAGAACCTGCCTTGCATGCTAAATAAGAGAACTCACATAGCTTGTCTTTGAAACAAACTTGTCTGCTTAACTAAGAGAACCTGAAACGCTTATCTAAGACTAAGAGTTTGCATGAACATGTTCCACTATCGCCTGTGCTCCGAGAGAACCATATCGTGTGCTTGAACTTGTTTAGTGAGGGCGGCTAGTCCGCAACAAAGATATATGGTCTGATGGTTCGTCTCGTCTGCATCTTAGAGTTTATTTGATATTGTTTCATGCATTCGCATCGGCCGCACAATGGCTATTGGTGGAGAACTGAACCATGTGTCACGGCTGCTATAGAGATAGTAGAAAGCAACCATGTGTCACAGATGCCAATAGCATCAGATAAATGAGTCATTGGTTAGCTGGACCAACCGATGCCGATCCTGAGTTACTCGGGGACCGTACTACATATAAGATAGTTTATTGTGTTGGCTTGGTAGAGGACTGCCCCTAGATGTGCATTAGTCCCTATATGTACATTTGTCCCTAGAGTCTTTAAGTATAGCTCACGAGACACGCTGCGTGTCATGCCCCGATCTCCCGCAGGCTATTTCGGCCGTTCCTGCTATGCGGGAATTACCCTCGCCAGCGCTTCCGCGGAACGATCGCTTGACCCATCCGGGCGTGATGCCGCACGAGCGTGAGCCACGCCCGTGCAAGGCCGTAATTCATTGGCTGGCGATAAGAGTTCTAAGCCACAGAGTCGCACAGATTGTCCGAGTGCAGCGGAGTCATGAACGCATAGCGATTCGGTAACAAGTTCTCTGAGTTGACAAATATAGCGGAAGCATTGAAACAAGTAAAGTAATCTCTTTATTGATATGAAACATGTATTACAGGCGGCGTATAGCCGAGATTACAAGTCGCTCAAGCCTCTCTCTCTGAAACAGTAAAAACGTGCCAAGTGGCTACAACTGTGGAATAATTTATACAGGCGATGGTCAGGCGATGTTCACAACTTATGTCTTGTATATGTGCTTCAGTCCCGGACGCACCGTTGCAAGGCTTCAGAGGGAACTCCTGGCCTTAGCACGCACGAAGGAGGCGTCCGCACCACACGAGGTTCTCCCGCACCCTGCATATCAAACTGGTGGATTATCAGTACATTGAATGCACTGGTGGGGAAGCTACTCGCCCGCTCGACAAATCCAAACACGTAATACAGGTTCCGTGCACAACTATTAAGTTGTCTTTTCTAGTTGCCTTAGGATCAGTTTCATGCAAACATTGAATAGCTTAACGTGTCGGGCAGTGCGCCGTGTGATGTTTGAGGAAACACGGTGAGACTTACCAACTTACCATTTCTTCTTCCCTGTCCAAGGCAAACATGATTAATTTTAAGCACGGGCAAGTATAAACATTTAGGAGCATAGCATATGCAAACATGAGGGTCGTTATTTTCAGATTGTTCAGGTGTTCAGTACATTAATGCTATGCAATGACTCGCACGCGGATAGCCGCTAAGCGAGGATGACTTATCTATATGAACAGAAGTCGCTGGCATAGCCATAAAGGACCAGATGTAGTCTCAGGGTCGAGGATGAAGTGCAAGGAACAGAAACGATGGGCCTTGCACTTATCCCGCCCTAAACAGACGACTACGCTTGTAGTCTCACGGTCGAGGATGAAGTGCAAGCATGCAGAAAACGGAGAGTCTTGCACTTATCCCGCCAAAACAGACGACTACCAGAAGTTCCATCTAGACCGGGTCGGCCCCAGTGCCCCGGTGACCGCCCGCGGAACGAGATCCGAAGATCACCTTTCACAAGTTGTCCGCGATATGCTAGTCAGGGTCTCAGGTCAGATACAGAAACAAGTTCGTGGCAGAATATATATATATGAACAAGTCCGGTATGGAACGAGTTCGAAACAGAATATATATATGAACTTGTTGAGACAGGATTCAGTAGTTTGCTCCTCGAGCTGTAATTCAGGGATTTTATTCATTCTTGGTGCAGATTCCCTGGTTCAGAATTTGCCTTGGTGACCTAACGGTCCCAGATACTTGCAGGTTCGTTCAGGCACGGAACGACTACTTAGTAGTCTTCCGGAGTTTGGATGAATACAAGGCAACATACAACAGACAAGCATGCGTCTCTAAGGAACATAAGCAGACACGTTTGCTCGGGCCCGAAGGTAAGCCGAGAGATGAAATCGTTAGGGGACTTAGCATGCGAGGGTCTGAATACAAGCAGTATTTCATTTTCCATGTTCTAGCAAGCAATACAAGTTGGGATTATTCCCTTAGCTAGGTGCGTTGGATTTATTAGCATGCAGGGGGTGATTCACCTAGCGACTAGCATGAATATTCCAGATTTTATGTGTGCTGGCTAAGCAAAGACAAGTTCACCGTAGCCACCCACCTTTAGCGATGATTCGCCTCGGTAGAGCGATACGTCTGAGCGAGCCTCTGAAAGTCCAAGCCGGATTCTTGTAGGGACAAGTCTGGATATCCTTTGCTTCTTGATCGAGGCAAAGCGGGTCGGAACAGTTGCACGATTGCCGATTAAGACGGCAGTCCGCTTGAGCGGAACGGGGTGTTACACTGCGCACACCCTGAAACAGAACAATCGGCTTGTCTTGCTTATATCTAATATGAAACTCTATTTTTAAAGATGTTTCCAAAAAAAGTAATATGACTCCGTTCTTCTGCTGCATGTAATGAACCAAGGTAAAACTAGAAAGATCACTAGTAATGTAATATTTTATAACATGATTACTTAGTGTTGGTTTTAGTGAATGTTTGTTTCTATTCAGTTGTTTATTCTCACCAGTACTTATAAAAGTGCTGACCCACCTACAGTTTACTTACTTGCAGGTACTGGATCATCCGAGGGAGCGATAGGTGTTCCTCATCCCCAAGACTCGGAAATTCTGGTTTCAATTACCTCGAGCATGATTTTGTATAGAGGAGAATAATGTATGGAATGATGCTTTTGTAAACAGAGAACCCAGTCCCTCGATTTGCCCCGAATACTCAGAAAGCATAAATGCTTGCAACAATGTCCCTCCGCTGCTTACTCGAATCGATGCGATGATAGCCAAAACTTTAACGATGTTGCCTTGTGCGGGCGCAACCCCAGGCTCACACGGCATCACGTTCCGGTATCAAATGGCCATACGCGCCCCGCGGGAGCGCCGAGGCGCGGTGATTCGCGTCCAGTCCGACGGGGAAAATATGGTCGGGCGGCCTTCGGGGCCGGGGCATGACAGGACCTGTCTCCCTCCCCTTTCCCTTGGTAGTAGTGGTAGTAGTTTGTGGTGGTTCTAGGCAAGTACATCTTGCCAATGATGAAAAACTTGCACTTTTACTTTATTGTAGATTTTTTGCATTTTATTGGTCACTATTTGTGCCCTATAAACTCCTATGCATGTTTACTTATTGGTATTTTCGGTTTTGATAGCTTGGTTGGACTAGATCTATATTTTTACTTTAATGTGTTCTTGGCATTTTTATGGTTTTCTAAAACTAGTTATTCTATGTGAGAGAGAATCTGATTTCAAGTGGTTTAGAACTTTACTTCTCTGGATTTGAGCTGGAAATGAGAATTTTAGGGAGAATCATATTTTCAGGACTTGGAGCTTTTTCATGACTGAAACTTGTTGTTCAGGGACGAAGGAGCTCCTTGCTACCTGCTTTGCATGCGGTCTGGACTCCTCAATCCAAAACTCAGCATGCGGCCATCTTGTTGGACGCATGACTGAATCTGTACATGCGTCCCTTGACCGAATGCATGAAACTTGAACGAAAGAAATTTCTCTTAGTTCCTAATTCCATGCGGCCCAGAGGTGCATGCGGCCAAAATTGTCCATGCGGTCCGAGCTATCTATTCCTCTTTTCTAATGCATGACTCAGCACTGCCTTGGCACAATTTTTCCAGAATTTGTCTTTTTTCTCTGACACGCTTTTTTGGCCAATCACATTGGTCACTTCTCTGACACGCTTTATTGGTCAGTCACATCGGTTACTTTTCTGACACGCTTTATTGGCTAGTCACATCAGTCACTTCCTGGCGTTGTATTTATTCCCTGTCACTCAACTCTTGTCCCGAGGAGTGAACATTATCTTGATCCATGCGGCCAGTTTGATTCATGCGGCCAAATTTTTGCATGCGGCCAGCTTCCTGCATGCGGCCAGTTTGTCCTATGCGACCTGTTTCTTTCCTGCGGCCAGCTCATCTCCTACACTTCTAGCACTTATAGTAGCAATATTTTTCTTTGTTATATGTTCCCTTATGGATTATTTACTACTTATTTGCTCCTTGTGCTTGGCCCAATTAGTTAAATTCATATTATGCATATTTTTTCTAAATTGCTTATAACCTAGATGCTACACTTACCAGAACATGGAATACCCGGAACATGAAATATAATGGCACTGTTAAACTGAGAACTTTCGGCACCTGACTTGTACCGAATGAACTTGATCCCTGACTCCAGATACCTGACATGTACTGATAAACCTGATAGTGGCTCACCGTAGCTCACTCATGACATCCTAGAATCTCCAGAACTGAAATGCTTGTACTGAATAGATAAATTTTCATGGTTGATTGCTTGTCCCTGTCCTGATTGTACTTGTCAAACTATTGTTCAGTCTTGCATCATGTCTAAGGCAGATTTCTGATGCACCACGATCAGAAATCCTTGATAACTTGCCTAAGTTAATAACTGAAATAATTATCTAGAAGCATCTAGACAGATTTTTTGGCTACATGCAATTCCGGTATCTCAACGACACCTGATGGATTTGGATCTCTCTGTCGAGAGGGGCACACTTCCAACACACCGTCGAGTATTACAATTTACCAAAAAAATACTTTATACTTAATTAATCTATATGTACTCTTATGTCTGCATAACCCGGATAGTCTGCAGGGCATGTGGCTGTATGAAATCTCAACTGCATTTGTTAGTAACTAGGATTGTGATAACCTTAGTTAGTTAATGGTAGTAAGCCGTAGGTAATGTTTGGTTGTGATTGCCTGTTTTCTAGTCTTGTCTTGTCTTGGATCACCCAGCTACTAATCCTGAACTGTATCCGTTACTGATTCTAGAACTGCTTAAGCTACTTAATTCCCTATTGCTCTTATTTATATTTCCTTATGCTATTGTATGTTTGTATGCTGGTTTTAGTTCCTTAAGTTGGCTCCCTTATGGTACTTTGTTGTTTTGGGGTCTGACCCCACTGGTTTTCTGGCCAGATTATGGAGCAACACCACAGGATGTTCCGTACATCCCGTCCCCGGATGGTGAACACGAGGAACACCCGAGGACTTGAGTGAGTTTTTTCTTTATCACCCACCTGATCTTGTATTTATACTTTTGAGGCATTTAGCCATCGAGCACATGTTTAGCTTATCTTTTCACACTTGACATTCTAGCTTGCGGGCTTACATATAAAGCATATTATATACTATAGTTAGAACTTGTCATGTAATATTGTACTCTGCTAGTTTTTCATTTTGATAACTAGCTTCATGATCATCTATGTATGTATAGTTTATGACGCCTTATAATTATATGTTTGGTGATTATACTTCTTATAACTTTTTGCTTGCTTCAGATTGAGACAACTAGGACTCTTGGCCCAGGAATGCCGGTTTGATGGTAGAGTAAACCCTCACATATCTAGATAGCCGTAACCGTATCTCGGGATATAAAGTACTCTGGTGTACGTAGCTGGCTTTGTCCGCCCTCGTTCTCCAGTATTCTGGTTCTGGGCGTGACATGGTTTAAGCGGTGGCCCATGCAGGTCTAAAAATTCAGAAGTATGAGGGTTTATCATTGTTTAGATGTCTTAATTATGCTACTCCTTGATCTCCTCCAACATCAAATTTGTATCCCAGAAATCTTGATTCAACATCTGCTTTGATCATCGATCTATCATGTCCTTCCGATTTGATCCTAGTGTTCTCTATCTTTTAGGGACACTGTTCCTGATCCTTCCGATCAGTCAACTAGAGTTTTACCGGTAGGAGGACAACCACCAGCCGGTCAGCATCTCTTTGCGGTTCAGCCGCAACATTCTAAAGCAGAGTCCAGGATGGCTCAAGATGTGGAACAACAAGTCCAACAAGAACCACCATTTGTACATGCAG